>CAMOHE010046567.1:0-22227 GCA_946598075.1 Artocarpus hirsutus | reverse complement strand
AAGATGGGAATGTATGATGCTGATTTTGGGTGGGGCAGACCATGTTACATGGGACCCGCTGGGATTAATTTTGAAGGGAAATCTTATATTTTGCCTTCTGCGTCTGGCGATGGGAGTTTATCTTTGGCTATAGCTTTGCGTGACGAACATATGACGGCTTTTGAGAAGTTATTCTATGAATATGTATGACTAGGATGCATGACAAGAACAGACGTGAGAATAAGCTTCATGTTTTCAAGCTAGTTTAATGTTATCTTGTAGTCCTCTTTCTGTTTGGGGTGTTTTGCATTGGTTTGCATTTTTTTTCTAGTGTTTCCCCTATGGAAAAATGCTCATTATTGTGGTATGTAAGTTGTAGTTTTCCCCATGTTGAATAAATGATGACTTGTCTATGGACCTTGAAGAATTGCAGCTCAATTATTTTTTATCTTTAATCTTTAACATAAATATAAAGAAAGAATAGGTTTAGCATAGTGCTTTCAGGGCGTTTGAAACTTAAAATGTTTTGTAATTTCTTGCGAAATGTTTTTCTTTCCTTTCTGAGCCAAAATGTTTTTTTTTTTTTTTTGCTTTATGAAACATTTTTTTTGTATTCCAAGCTGTTGAAACTGTTATTTCTTATTCCTCTGTCAAAACTTTTTTTTTAAACTTTTGAAACATTTTTTAATTATCTTTTTTTTTAATTTTTTTGTTAACATGCTTAATACTCATATGTAGAACATGTGCTTTTCAAGTAGCATATAAATAAATGATGTGCGGGAATATCTGGCATCACAATTCTTTAGAAATAAATGATGTGCGGGAATATCTAGCATCACAATTCTTTAGAAGATTGTAGTTAAATTTACACCTCTCGGGCGTTAAAAGACCCAGTCAATTTTCTTTTTTATACGAAGATGAAAAAAATACAAAAGTATAAAGAACTAAAATAAAATAGAACAAAGGGGAAAACTATGATGAAAGAGGCTATTTTTTCTCATCAATGAGACCCCTTTTTGTCCATTAGATGTGAATCAAATGCTAAAAAATAAAGAAGCCCACAATAAGTTAACTAAGCCTAAATATATCAAATTATCAAAAAGTTGAAAAACAAAGATCTAAAAAAAGAAAAATTTGATAATCCATCGTTGCCAGAAGTCATCTACGGGGATCTCAAAATGTGATGTTTGACAGCAACTAACCTCGATTTGCGACAATCCTAAGTTGCCGAGGTTGGATATTTAATGGCGACATTGTGGGTCGAACTTCTTGAGACGTAGGGCTGCATTGGATGTTGTTGAGGTAGCAACCAACCATACTGACTTTAGATCATAGATAAACAACATGGGAGGGAAAAAAAAAAAAGACCAAAAATCACAAAAAAATTCCTAACCTGAAGGCAAAGTCCCCAATTTTGCACCTCCTCTAGTTCAATTGTTACCTTGTGAGGGATTTATGTAGCACCTTGACCTCAACATCATCTCCGGTGCATGTTGTCCCCTAGTTTGGAGCGTGCAGCAATGGAGAACCCCAACATAGTGACAACGTTCATGACATGGTGATGGTAAGTCTATCGTGATGGAGGTCTAATGAAATTAGTCGCTACTTTCATCATATTCGTCATGATCTTTGTTGATGCTTACCGAGTTCCAGCGTCGGATCAACACCACGTGTGGCAGTGCACAGTGTTCAGCTCTTCCCTGTTTGTCTCTGCATGGTCTGGTCAACCTGCAACAAGAGGAAGGACGCCTCGGAGGCAAGGAGAATTCAGAAAACAAAACAAGGGCTCTCTGATGCTCAAGGCAGGGGTTGCTCAGTAGAGGTCAAGAACCAGTTAGGTGGCAAGATGCTTGCTTACCAGAATACAATAAATGCATCCTATTTATAGGCTACCACTTAGACCGAGTGTTAGGTGAGTTTTACCCATGACCTGAGTGTCACATCATGGCATGTCAGGTGGCAAGTGACAAGTGTCATGTCCCTTTGCCGGTGGATGAGATCCTATCCGACGGTGAGTTATTTACCTTCTGTTAGCCAATGATGGCAAGTAGCAGTCTACTTTAAAGTGAAGATAAACTAACCCGAGCTAGGACTGTGTCTGAGGAGGCAGCTCATGAGGTGCGACCCAGAGGAGCCCTAAGAAGCACCTCAAACAAGTCATCAGGCGTAATCTGGGTTAGTTATGAGCTCTCGTACCCTTTGCCGAGCTAGTTGGCTGACCACCTGGAGCTTGGCTTCTTGGTGGTGGCGTCGAGCTCATCTTCAACAGTAGGCCCCCAGTTCACCTTGTTGGTGTCTAGCTAGGTGGACTATGTTGAGTAGGTAAGGTCGGCTCAGAATAAAAGGTCAAGCGGTGTTCTGAGGCGGTAAGAAACGAAGGGTTGCATGGATTTTCGAGAGACACGTGTCAGTCTACGATCGACTACGCCGCCTGTCAGGTGTAATGATTGCACCTCTTTGTTTTTCACCCCTAAATTTTTCGCCTGAAATGGCTATAAATAGGCCTTCTTTTTCTAAGAATTTTCACACACAATCAAAGTAATTTCCCCTTGTTCCTGAGTTTTAGCTATCGAGCTACAGTTAATAGCCCGAGAACTCTTCGTTCCCAAGCTTTTCCGTGCCCAAAGAGGTAATTTCTCAAGGAATAAGAGAAAATGAGCAACTTGTCAAATTCCCAGAATATTAATGTTTCCTAGTCGAAAAGCAACCTTGAGGTCGATACACCTTCCGTCCAAATTGACATTGAAAGCTTCTCCTCGAAGAAGGATAGAGCTAACTGGCAAGCTAAAATACTGAGGGTCGACTCCCAGACCATTCCCGAGTAAAAGTTCCTTAACCTGCTCGATGGAGAACACCCCGTAAGGTTGTGCAGGGGCGAGGACCCATATATCAAAGCAGCAACTGTCGACACGTCCTGAGTTACTCTCTAGGAGCGTGCCGGGCTGGAGGCTATAGCCGATGTTTCAAGCATCTTCGATCGAGATCCAAAGGCCCCTGTCCCGGTTATTGGCAAGGTAACCGTTGACATCTCCGACGATGAGCAGAGAGCCGAGGAGGCAAGGCCGGCTAAGAGCACCTCAGAAGATGAGATGATCAAGGTCACCTGAGTCCGAGGAGTAACTGCTTATTGGATTACTCGGCCAAGGCAGACGTCTACGACGGCATACACCAACACCATGACGAAGTCTTGACTAGAGGACCTACGCTATCACAACCCACCTTTTCGAGCTGTGATAAAACTCTTTCTTATTTACTTAGGGGCAAAAATTTAGGAAATTTTTTTTTTTCAAACTAAAAACATAATTCACTTACAATAATTTTGGTAACTCCCAAAAGACTTTCACACATTTATATTTACATAATCATTCTTACTTTTTACAATACTCCTCTTTTAAAACCTTTCTTTTCAAAATAACTTATAACACATACAGCGGAAACATACAGTAGTGGACTCCATACCCAATCTACACACATCATCCATTCGTCAACTCACCCAACTCACCGTTAGGATTTATTCTGACCTTCTTGTCGAAATACCTACAGCATGAAATACTTAATGAGCTAACGCCCAGGAAGTCCCATAAATCCCACATGGACAATCAAATGTATGCATGATTCAAGTATGCTTTCTTATGAACATTCCTTATCTTCATCATTTCTTATCTTTCATTAGGACTCAAGTGTTTGTACCATTGCATAATTTCATTTAGGTCTGCGTAACACCGTGACCATATTTTATCCTTTAAACTCCCCTTGCTTCGGGAGTCGGTACGACACTTTTCTTAACTTCTGGTGACATTTTACCAATTCATTTAATATGGTTGTCATACCAAGTATGAAATGATAATCACATGTTATCCATGATATATGAGTTTGTATGCATAGCAGAGTACACATAAGTACCTACTTCGTATACGTACAAGTATTCATTATTGTATACACAGATACACAATATATTGTACATAACAATACGTAACATGTGATACACTTAGGTATTCTAATCGTATACACACAGGTATCGATTCTAGACCTCTAGATATTCATTTCATAACAACATACAAGTTCACATTGTTCTAAATACCCTAATATGCATATTCACACATTCTATACCTATAATTTCATACTGTAGGTGGAAAGGGTACTTACTTGCTCTCAAGCACTGCAAAATCAACTTCGATCTTCGGTCTCCTAGACTCCTAGGATCCTGTTGGCCAATTACAAAACTATTAGCCAATTCCAGTACGTTTCACTACAAAACGTTCATTACTTAATTATTCGAGTTGTATAACTGTACACAACTCTATAGATACTGATTTTCTTATTTCTTTCCAATTATACCCTATCATCACTTACGAAGGGTGTGAATCCTTCTAATCACTTTCGTTTCTTATCTGAGACCTTCTTAGATCTATTTGGGTTATTCGGGCAAAAATGACGATTTTGCCCTCCATAGCCCTACTGACCTAATTGAGCTCGATTCGTTATTTTAACAAAAACAGCCACATACTAACTTAAGAATAATATCCTCGTGGCTCGTATCTCTTTATTTCATACTTAAGCCCCTTCTTGTAAAACTTTATGGTTTAGCCCATAAATTAAAAATTGTGACAATTTTGCCCCTAGGGCTAAAATTTTCTCTTTACACCAAAAATTCCTATTTTTCATAAGAAATATTTTTACTTAAGGTACCACACCTTAAATCATTTTGAAAAATGACATTTTTGTTATTTTAACACTTTTTCACTGTAAACAATTTCTTAAAAATTCAAAAACTCACAAATGGTTGAGTTTTTCGACGAACCGCCTGCGTTGCCTAATAGTTTCATCAAGATCTACAACTTTCATGTTTTAACTTTTCTCAAAATCTCACTGTACAAGGGTGTTTTTGGCTATTTTTCAAATCTGCTGAGAAAAGAAAATTTCTTTCAATTTAGTCCCTAGGACGTTTTTGTCAAAATCCTTTTCAAAATTTCAAATCTACCCCTGCAGAAACCATTCCATGTCTAACACAAATTATCCTCATGCTCAAACTCCATTTTTGCAAAGTCTAACCTTAAAATTGCAAAAATATTATTTTATGCAAAAATTACCATTTTGCACTATAAATCAAAATTTCATTATTTAAACATGTTATTCATCACATTCACATGAAATCTCATCAACCATAACCTCAAGAACTCATATGGGTTTGAGAAAATAAAAATCCAAACAAAATTCACTAAATTTCAAACTTTGAAAACCAAAACTTACCAAAATATCCTCCTTTTGGTTTCTAGCGCTCAAATTCCTTTTGATCTGTCTTCCAAACTCCCTTTTCATGCAAAAATGCCATGGGTTAATATTCCCGTTTCAACCCATGAAAAATCCCTTAAAAACTCATTAAAAAGTTTGAAAATTTTACCTTCAATCTTGTAAAAATCCTTGGGTTTGCTTCTAAAACTTGACTTGGGGTTATTTTTGCAAAGTTTAAGGTTGAGAAATTTTTTTGAAGGTCTCTTCTATGGCTGCCGAACTTGGAGGAAGAAGAAAGAGTGGAAATTTTTGTGATAACTTGAAAGTAATGCATCCTAATCCACTTGGTAACTCATGGTCACCTACTTGATTACCATCTAGGTGTCCTCATGTCATTGGGCCACATTTCTAGCCTTGGTGGCCCAATCAAATTCGATTGGGTGTCCACTTTGTTGGACCCAAAATTTACACAGTGTAATTTTTGCTCACGCAGTATTTTTCTTATATTGCCATGGTCAGTTCAGTGTATTTCCTATCCTTAAACTGTATAAAAATATTTAACTTACTTTTCATTCAATTTGGGAGGCCAATCATAACGTTTTTCATATCTGTGTTTTCGCTTAGTAGTATTCTTATACTACTCCGACCTCCTATCGACCCCAAGTTAGGGTTTGGACGACCTCTGTGTCTTATTTACCTTCTAGTTACCCATTCGTTTATACCACAATTTTACAATTAATTGTGATATAAAATTTATTTTATGGGTATTATTTATAAATTTCTGAGTAATTCAACTTATAAAATCTGTGTTCTACTATACCCAACATTACATCACTTTTGCCATAAAATATGCAATCAATGCCGTTTATTCATACTTTATCGTTATTTTACAAAAATTACAATTTTTTTACAAAAATCACATTTTTTTCACAGTAAATTTATTAATTAAATTCAATTAAATATTAGGTTTTATTAATGAAATTTTCTCAGTCATTACAATCTACCCCCTTAAGAATTTTCATCCTCGAAAATCAAAACAATTCGGGGTAGCTTTTCCTCATTTCATCCTCTCGTTCCCATGTTGCCTCTTCTACTTGCTGGTTGCGCCATAATACCTTCACGAGAGGTATCTTCTTGTTCCTTAACTCTTTCTCTTCTCGTGCCAGTATTTGAACTGGTTTCTCTTCATAGGACAGGTTCTCCTGCATATCAATTTCCTTCGGTTATAAGACATGCGAAGGATCCGATACATACTTCTTTAGCATGGATACATGGAATACGTTGTGTACCGATGCTAGATCAGAAGGTAAGACCAATTTATAAGCTACATTGCCTACCAGTTCTAGTATTTCAAATGGTCCAATGTATCTTATGCCAAGCTTTCCTTTCTTTCTAAACCTAATCACTCCCTTCATTAGTGTTACCTTTAAGAAGATCAAATCTCCTACTTGGAATTCCAAGGGTCTTCGTCGTCTATCTGCATAACTCTTCTAATGACTAAAGACAGTTTCCATTCGTTGACGGATTAGTTTTACAAAATCTGTTGTCAATAACGCCTTTTCTCCTATTTCATACCAATGCAGTGGCGATCTACATTTCCTTCCGTAGAGAGCTTCATAAGGAGCCATTCTTATGAAAACTTGATAACTCTTGTTATAAGCGAACTCGATCAATAGTAGCTCTTTGTCCCATCCTCCTTTAAAATCTAGCACACAGGCTCTCAACATATCCTCCAAAGTTTGAATGGTCCTCTCAGATTGACCATCCGTTTGAGGGTGAAAAGCTATACTAAAAGTCAGTTTCGTTCCCATTGCTTGGTGAACGCTTTTCGAGAACTTGAAAGTAAATCGGCCATCTCGATCAGAAATAATAGATTTTAGGACTCCGTAATATCTAACTATCTAGGCTACATATAATTCAGCTAGTCTTTCCACAGAACTGATGAGTTTAATGGGTAAGAAGTGAGCTGATTTTGTCAATCTATCAACAATTACCCATATAGCATCGTGTCCACCTGCAGTTCTGGGTAGTCCTATCACCAGATCCATAGTTATCTAGTCCCATTTCCATTCTGAAATTTTAATCTTCTATAATTCATCAGTCGGTCGTTGATGTTCAACCTTTACCTTTTGGCACGTAAGACATTTGGCGACAAACTGTGCAACATTGTTCTTCATTCCGTGTGACCAATAGTGTCCCTTTAGATCTTGGTACATCTTAATAGCTCCTAGATGAGCCACGTATGGTGCTTTATGAGCTTCTTCTAGTATCTGCTTCTTTAATCCTTCATCATTGGGAATGTAGACTCTGCCCTTATAATGGAGGATACCATCTTTCAAGATGCTAAATTCTGTTTCGTTATTCTTAAGAACCTCGTTCTTGGTCTTGAGTAGCGACGGATCTGCTTCTTTTTGCTCCTTTAAGTTTTTCAGGATAGCGGGTCGAAAAGACAAATTGGCTAATCATCCAGTGACTAGCTCTATTCCTGCTTCCATTAAGTCTTTCTAAAGAGATCTTGGCATTAATTGCATCATCGCAAGCGAAGACATTGTTCTATGACTAAGGGCATCGGCTACTCGGTTAGCCTTTCCCAAGTGATACAGAATCTCACAGTTATAGTCTTTGACCAATTCTAGCCACCTTTGTTGCCTCATGTTTAGTTCCTTCTACGTGAAGATATACTTTAGACTCTGATGGTCTGTATAAATCTCACACTTAGCTCCATACAAGTAGTGATGCCATATCTTCAACGCAAACACAACCGCCGCTAACTCTAAGTCATGCGTCGGATAATTCCTTTCATGATCTTTTAGTTGTCAGGATGCGTATGCAATCACCTTTCCATTTTGCATCAATAAGGCTCCCAGTCCTGTTTTCGATGCATCGTTGTAAATCATAAAATTTCCTAACTCTAGATCAGGTATTGTCAGTACTGATGCACGTGTAAGTTGCCTTTTTAACTCCTTGAAACTTTCTTCACACTTCTTATTTCATTCATACTTTGCTGCTTTCCGTGTAAGTGTAGTAAGTGGTGCTGCAAGTCAGGATAATCCTTCTACAAAACGTCGATAGTAGCCTGCTAAACTGAGGAAACTTTTGATTTTTGTTACGCTTTTCGATGTAGGCCACTTATTCACTGCTTTCACTTTGGAAGGATCGACCGATATTCTGTCCCGTGACACTACGTGTCCTAGGAAATGAACCTTTTCTAACCAAAACTCACATTTCAAGAACTTGGCATACAATTGATGCTCTCTCAACAATTGTAATGCAATCTTTAAGTGCTCCTTATGTTCCTTTAGCGTTCTCGAATATATAAGAATATCGTCGATAAAAATGATAACGAACTTATCGAGATATTTCTTGAAAATTCAATTCATGAGATCCATGAAGGCTGCCGGGGCATTGGTTAGTCCAAATGGCATGACACAAAACTCGTAATGCCCATAATGTGTTCAGAATGTCGTCTTCGGTATACCTTTTTCTTTAACTCGAAGTTGATGATATCCTGAGCGCAGATCAATCTTTGAAAATACTGACGCTCCTTTCAGTTGATCAAACAAATCATCGATCCTTGGGAGAGGATACTTGTTCTTAATCGTAACTTTGTTCAGTTCCATGGTAATCAATACACATACATAATGTTCTGTCCTTCTTCTTAACAAATAGCACAGGCACCCCCCATGGGGAATGACTTGGTCGAATGAACCCCTTGTCCAATAATTCCTTCAGTTGCGCCTGAAGTTCCTTAAGTTCCCCTGGAGCCATTCGATATAGTACCTTCAAAATTGGGGCTGTGCCGGGCGTCAATTCGATCTCAAATAAAATTTCCCGTTCCGGTGGCAATCCTGGCAACTCGTCGGGAAATACATCAATGAATTCTTTTACGATGGGGACCTTCTTTGGTCCTAACTAAGCCTCTTGATCCTTCCTTATCAAATTCACTAGATAACTGGTGCATCCGCTTTCCAGCATCTTTCTTGCCTTCAGCACTGAAATCATCACCTTAGGAGCTTTGGGAATCTTCCTAGAATACACGAACTTCTCACTTTTAGAAGGTCGAAACGCAACCTTGATGTGTCGACAATTTATCTTAGCTGTGTATTTCCCTAGGAAATCTATTCCTAGGATGACATCGTAATCTCATATATTGATTATTATCAAATCAATATACAATTCCCTTCCACAAATGACTATCGACACATGACGTAGCCAATAATCAGAACTCAATACCTCCCCAGAGGGTAATGTAGTTCTAAAGGTTTGCTCTATTCTATCTCCTTTACTTCCTATTCGTTTCGCAAACTTAAGTGATGCAAACGAATGTGTTGCTCTAGAATCAAACAAAACATATGCATCATTGTTGGCAATAGAAAACTGACCTATCACCACCGATGAGGTTCCCGCATCCTTTTCTTTCTTCATGTAGGCGTAAATTCACCCACTCAATTCTAGAGCTTCTAATCTCCCTTGACTGACATTGGGGCCTTCAATTTGGGCCTGGACTTGGACCGCATGCAACTGATTTCCTTGAGGCCTTTGTTCTGCCTGACTGTTCTGACTTTGGGGATTAGAAAAACAATTTCTGGCATAATGCCCTTCCTTTCTGTAGATATAGCACTTGTTAGTGCCAGCCTTGCATTCCCCTACAGGTCTTTTCCCACATTGACTGCAAAGGGGTTTGTTGTTTCCCCCATCGTTAATCCTCTTATGGGGTTGTCCCTTTGGATTCCTTAGACTGTTCACGATCCATTTCTTAGACCGTTCACGTTCCATTTCCTTTTATTGCTTACATTATGGCTGCGTCCCACTAGAAGGTTCTAGGATGGCCCTTGACTCGAGGCACTTCCTTGTCCTTTTACCTGGACCACTTGACTTTGCTTAGCGAAGGCCTTTTCTTCCTTCTGGACTTTGAAAATCCTTGCTCTTTCCTCTTTATCACGAGCAATTCTGAACTCAGCTCTGGCTGCCCGTTCGATACAATCTTCCATATCCTTTGGAGCTTGCCCTCCACTATCAACTATAAGGGTAATGTCAGTTCTGAACATTCTCATCAATTGCCTGATTCCTTCCCGGTCGGTAGGTACTAACTTGGGACAAAGTCGTGCTAGTTGATTGAACCTCTTTACAACATCAGCTACGGACAGGTTACCTTGCTTGAAATTATTAAATTCTTCTTGTTGGGCCGCCATGGTTTCCACATTAAAATAGGCCCTGCCGAATTCTTCCACAAAATCTGGCCATGTCATTTCATCAACATTTCTTCTACGTTTTATAGACTCCCACCATCTCCTAGCATCCTTAGTGAGAGAGAACGAAACGCATAGGACTTTCTCATGGTCACTAAGCCCCATGAATTTTAATAATCGTTCTATACCCATAAGCTAGTCGTTGGCCTCTAATGGGTCTGTAAATCCATCAAATTTTGGAGCCTTCATCCTCCGAAATCTTTCATCGAATTCGGTAGTGGGTGCTACCGGAGCAGCAGGGACTGCTAGTTCTGCTGGCTATGGCAGTGGTATTGGGGGTGGTGTATATATACGTGCTGGTAGTACAGGATTCTGGTAGCTAACTATTCCCGTAAACCTTGTATAGTTCACTCCTGAGCTTGGAGCTTCTGCTGCAATTCCATAATCATGGCCATTAAATCCGGATTCATCGGTCCTCTAGGTGTATCCGCCATCGATATTATTCGTTATATTACTATCATATAATTTCGTTACTATGTTAGCATATGCTATTAACTTAATAGCATCCAATCCATAAGTGCATATATTTAAATCACATAAATACATGCAACATACACAATTACATGAACTCAACATCTTGCTTCATACATTTCATTGCATTTACTTTCATACATTTCATTTCATGAACCTTCATACAATTCATTTCATAAACTTTCATACGTTTCATTTCATGACCCTTTTCCATTTCCTTTTTACATTCCTCATAACATTACATACATACTTTCTTGCTTTTCATACATAAACCATTCATATAATTTTCGGGAGCAGTTATCACTTTCAGCTACTTATACCCTATTATCGGGAAGGATACCACTTGCCGGACATAAATGTATATACAAAAGCCACAAGGCTCAAAACATTACTACCCCCTTATCTATATACATTAGACTATACAAAAGTCTTCATAAATTCGTTTTAGTTGGACTCGACCCCTGACATATCACTTTGGTCGGGATCCTTCTTGGGGTCCTCTTCTTCTTCTTCATCCAAATTAGTAGATTCATCATCACTTGCAATTATGACTTCCAAAGGCTCGGGCTCTTCATCCATTTCGTTGTCATCATCATCATCATCTTCCATATTCGTTGGGGGACCTTCCAAAGGTGCGACCAGATTCTGTGCTGCATGTAACACTGCCATTAGGAAGTCGTTGACGCTGATAAAATTTCCCGGATACTGTATCTGCTGTTAAACTGCATTGGGTAGATCTCTCCAAACAAGATCCCAAATACGTCGTAAGGGTATCTCGGGAGGTATCAATGGCATCATAGTTTGACAAAATCTCAATATATAGTGATCTACCGGCTCACGCACATATCTTCCCCAGATTGGTTCCACGCGTAAGTACAACCTATGTCACCAAGCTGCCCACAACATCGGAATCATTTGGACATGTATGGCATTTGCTGCGGGTGCAGATGTGAACTCTGCCAAAATTTATCCCCTAAAACCCTGCCAATCTCTTGGTCACTTGTCAGGTGCAATCCTTAACCACCATACTAGCGCTTCCCTCAACAATAATTCGGAAGCTAGTAGGACCTGAAGGTGCGGTGGCGTATGGCAAGCGTCAAAGGTCAACTCAACCACATGAAGCCATTCGGTTAGCGCCATAGGCTGTCGACTCCCATAGTAACGCGGCAGCATCGTGTCTTGAAACGAATAGTTGCTCTTCAATTAGCCTCCATGTCGCGGTTATGATGCGGCTCCGCGATGTACTATATTTATTACCACCATTAATATATCAATGTCATACATGACAATACCGAACATTCTCATACTTAAAATAAAACTAGCTTACTTGAGCTTTGGCAATGGAGCAAATGACAGTGTGCAGTAGGATGACAAGAATTCTGTTCTGATACCAACTGTCATAACTCGCCTTTTCGGGCTGTGATAAAACTCTTTCTTATTCACTTAGGGGCAAAAATTTAGGAAATTTTTTTTTTCAAACTGAATCCATAATTTACTTACAATAATTTTGGTAACTCTGAAATGACTTTCACACATTTATATTTACATAATTATTCTTACTTTTTACAATACTCCTCTTTTCAAACCTTTCTTTTCAAAATAACTTATAATACATACAGCGAAAACATACAGTAGCGGACTCCATACCCAATCTGCACACATCATCCGTCCACTAGCTCACCGTTAGGATTTATTCTAACCTTCTTGTCGAAATACCTACAACATGAAATACTTAATAAGCTAACGCCTAGTAAGTTCCATAAATCCCACATAGACAATCAAATGTATGCATGATTCAATTATGCTTTCTTATGAACTTTCCTTATCTTCATCATTTCTCATCTTTCATTAGGGCTCAAGTATTCTTACCATTGTGCAATTTCATTTAGGTCTACGTAACACCGTGACTATATTTTATCCTTTAACTCCCCTTGCTTTGGGAGTCGGTACGACACTTTTCTTAACTTCTGGTGACATTTTACCAATTCATTTAATATGTTTGTCATACTAGGTGTGAAATGATAATCACATGTTATCCATGATATATGAGTTCATATGCATAGCAGAGTACACACAAGTACCTACTTCGAATACATATACGTATTCATTATTGTATACATAGATACACAATATATTGTACATAACAATATGTAACATGTGATACACGTAGGTATTCTAATCGTATACACACATGCATCGATTCTATACCTCTAGATATTCATTTTATAACAACATACAAGTTCACATTGTTCTAAATACCCTAATATGCAAATTCACACATTCTACACCTATAATTTCATACTGTAGGTGGGAAGGGTACTTACTTGCTTTTAAGCACTACAAAATCAACTTTGATCTTTGGTCTCCTAGATTCCTAGGATCCTGTTGGCCAATTACAAAACTACTAGCCAATTCCAGTACGTTTCGCTACAAAACATTCATTACTTAATCATTCGAGTTATATAACTGTACACAACTCTGTAGATATTGGTTTTCTTATTTCTTTCCAATTATACCCTATCGTCACTTACGAAAGGTGTGAATCCTTCTAATTATGAAATGTGTGAATCCTTCTAATCACTTTCGTTTCTTATCTAAGACCTTCTTAGATCTATTCGGATTATTCGGGCAAAAATGACGATTTTGCCCTCCATAGCCTTATTGGCCTAACCGAGCTCAATTTGTTATTTTAACAAAAACAACCACATACTAACTTAAGAATAATGTCCTCGTAGCTCGTATCTCTTTATTTCATACTTAAGCTTCTTTTTGTAAAACTTTACGATTTAGCCCCTAAACCGAAAATTGTGACAATTGCCTCCAAGGCTAAAATTTTCTCTTTACACCAAAAATTCCTATTTTTCATAAGAAACATTTTTACTTAAGGTATCACACCTTAAATCATTTTGAAAAATGATGCTTTTGCCATTTTAACACTTTTTCACTTTTAACAATTTCTTAAAAATTCAAAAACTCACAAATGGTTGAGTATTTTGACAAACCGTCTATTAAGCCTAACAGTTTCATCAAGATCTACAACTTTCATGTTTTAACTTTTCTCAAAATCTCATTGTACAGGGGTGTTTATGGATATTTTTCAAATCTATTGAGAAAAGAAATTTTCTTTCAATTTAGTCCCTAGGACGTTTTTGTCAAAATCCTTTTCAAAATTTCAAATCTACCACTGCAGAAACCATTCCATGCCTAACTCAAATTATCCTCATGCTCAAACTCTATTTTTGCAAAGTCTAACCTTAAAATTACAAAAATATTATTTTATGCAAAAATTACCGTTTTGCACCATAAATCAAAATTTCATTATTTAAACATGCTATTCATCACATTCACATTAAATCTCATCAACCATAAGCTCAAAAACTCATATGGATTTGAGAAAATAAAAATCCAAACAAAATTCATTAAATTTCAAAACTTTGAATACCAAAACTTACCAAAATAACCTCCTTTTGGTTTCTAGCTCTCAAATTCCTTTTGATCTGCCTTCCAAACTCCATTTTCATGTAAAAATGCCATGGGTTAATATTCCCCTTTCAACCCATGAAAAATCCCTTAAAAACTCTTTAAAAAGTTTGAAATTTTTACCTTAAATCTTGTAAAAATCCTTTGGTTTGCTTCTAAAACTTGTCTTGGGGTTATTTTTGCAAAGTTTAAGGTTGAGAAATTTTTTTGAAGGTCTCTTCTATGGCTACCGAACTTGGAGGAAGAAGAATGAGTGGAAATTTTTGTGATAACTTGAAATTAATGCATCCTAATCCACTTGGTGACTCATGGTCACCTACTTGATTACCATCTAGGTGTCCTCATGTCATTGGGCCACATTTCTAGCCTTGGTGGCCCAATCAAATTCGATTGGGTGTCCACTTTGTTGGGCCCAAAATTTACATAGTGTAATTTTTCGTCACGTAGTATTTTTCTTATACTGCCGTAGTCAATTCAGTGTATTTCATATCCTTAGACTGTATAAAAATATTTAACTTACTTTTCGTTCAATTTTGGAGGCCAATCATAACGTTTTCCATATCTGTGTTTTCGCTTAGCAATATTCTTATACTGCTCTGGCCTCCTATCTACCCCAAGTTAGGGTTTGGACAACCTCTATGTCCTATTTACCTTCTAGTTACCCACTTGTTTATGCCACAATTTTATAATTAATTGTGATATAAAATTTATTTTATGGGTATTATTTACAAATTTTTGAGTAATTCAACTCATAAAATCTATATTCTACTATACCCAACATTTCATCACTTTTGCCATAAAATATGCAATCAATGTTATTTATTCATAGTTTATCGTAATTTAACAAAAATTACAATTTTTTTTACAAAAATCACATTTTTCACAGTAAATTCATTAATTAAACCCAATTAAATATTATGTTTTATTGATGAAATTTTCTCGGTCATTACATGCGTGCTGAGTTTAACATCTCGAACAGCGTCATCCTTATCGCATTGGAGGAGGGCAACTCCCCTTTTACTCCGCCAGAGGGGTGCATTACCCTATGCGTGGAGTTCTTCCAAGCTAGGCTGTGCTTGCCTCTTCATCCTTTTCTCCGTCGGTCATTGAATGATCTGAACGTATGCCTGACGTAGCTTAACCCGAACAGTTACAGGTCGTTGATCGGGATGTACATATTATGGAGGTACTACCAGCGTACTGAGATGCCATGGGAGGCATTTAAGCAGGTCTACAAAATGAAAAAGCTTCCCCAACAGTCTAGGTGGTACTATGTCACCGACTTTAGGAAGGACTTCATGTTGGGCAACCCCAACTCAGATAAACTCTGAAAATATGAGTGGTTTTATGTCAGGGGCAACTACTTAGCCCGAGCCGGTGAGGCCATCCCTGAGGACCAACGTGTCCTGAGAACCTTCGAGATTGGGCACGTATGGAACAAAAGGCCATGGGTGCCGAGCCATGTCATCAAGACAGTCGAAGACCTATTCGAGAAACTTGAGGTGAAGAGGCAGCAATTATTTCTATTCAACAAAGAGACCCTTTCCCTCTATGGTTGGTTTGGGGAACCCAATGGAATAAATCCCCCTTCAAACTCTCAACCTGCTCGGTTAGCCAAGTAGGTGATTATTGCGAGACTGAGTGCCACAGATGTCCCGAGGCCAAGCACTTTGTGATCGGGGTGGCTTGTGGGGGAGCCACCATCGTCCAGCTCTGAGGACTCATCGAGTGGCTCCTTTGATGCGGGGCTACTCATAGCAGACGAGGACCTCAAGGACATGTTTCGGTTCCTATACCCGTCATGCCAACTCCAGATTAGAGGTTAGCCCTGATTTTTTTTTTTTACGTGCTGACCTTGTTCTGACTTATCAACTTTTGTTGTAGAAATCTCTTCAAGGCCGAGCACGGTAGAAGAGAGGTGAGCCTTGATGGAAAGCCTCCAAAAGTGGAAAGGCAAGGCCGTATTGGTTGGGAAAAAGTGCAAGAGAACCCCAACGAGGGAGCTTCCACCACAGCCCGAGTAGTAACCCTCAATAGTCCAAGACGCACCACCCTAGCCGACAAGGGCCAAGGCTTCATTGAGTGAAACTCTCCCGGCCAATCAGAATGTGGTGCCTTCCTTGGGAGATACTCCAAGGAGGTGAGCTAACTACCGCCAGCACATCCTTGATCACCTTAGGGATGTTGTTCCTCAGGAGGACTTCTTATGGGACCTCCGAAGGGAGGATTTCCAAGGGTTATCCACGGCAGCCTTTCGCACAGTTGCCCAAGTAAACGCTTGATTGCCTACTTCCATTCTTTTTCCCTCTTTACTGCCTTCTAGGCTGATCAGTTTCATTTTTCTCAAACAAGTGCCCTCGTACACATGACTTATGCCATCGGGTTAAAGCAATTCAACCTTGAGAAAGAGAGGCATAAGAAGACCTTCCTCAAGTGGAAGGGACTTGAGAAGGAGCTCGGTGCGAAGAACACCGAGCTAGATCAAATCAAGACTACCCTTGCTTGAACAGAGGAAGAGGCAAGGAAGCTAAGCAGGCAAAGGCGGCGGCCGAGGAGGCAAGGAGATCTACCGCTCTACTCGGGGGTCAGCTGGAGGCCTCTTAGGCAGAGAACAGGCAATTTTGGAAGGATCTCCCTGGCCGGCTTGCCCAAGCCGTGGAGGAATTCAAGGCGTCCCCTGAATACACCAACTACTACTACGTTAGAATGATCGATGTTCGGACCACTTGATCAGGCAACATCCCGAAGCAGCGGGCTTTGACTGCTCCCTTATTATTCGAGACCGAGTAGGGTGCAACCCAGCAGCCAGCAAAAGGGGGTCGTCAAAGTGGACGGCGATGATGATGGGGACAAGCAAGGCCTTAGCAACGATGAGGACAATGTTGGAGATGGGTCCCAGACTTAAGGTGTATTTTTATTTTTTTTTTTGGTACCTGGGCTCGAGAGGTGCTCGGTTAATTATACCTCCCTACTTTTTCTTTTTAATGAAAACTTCTCAAGTTTGTCGCTTCTCAGATTTTATATGTTTCATATAGATATTTCCAAGTACGATCATTCTCGGATAGATATTTTCAAATTTTAGTGAAGAGATCCTTGGGAACATAGTTTTAGTATTTTTCACCGAATTAACATGGACTTCGAATAGAGTCGATTAGAGAATCTAGACTAAGTTGGATGCTCCTGAGAAGAGACATTCCCAAACTTATTGTTCCAGGCTCAAAGCTTTCTAGTCCCATTGCTACAAAGTCTCGAGTCTCGGTAGTTAACAAGTTACTCTGAGCAAGGTATTCCAAATCTTGGCCAGGCAGAGCACAATGGCATGTGATAACCCATTACCCTGTCTCCTCCTAGACTTTGTTTAAGTTTAAAAGAAACTTGTACAAGTTTAATAGTGGTCGGGCAATTATTAAGCTTAGGCGACTTAATTGTGGGCAGTCTACACAGCAACAGACATGATTGGCTGATGCCTGATCAGCCCTCCAGCCAAGTTAAGTAGGACGGCTCTCTATGTTCGGGAGATATAGCCTGGTCCTTCAGGCTAAAGTTACATTGCCCCTCTTTGAGATTTATTCCTTAAACACAATTGCGCAGCAGAGTAGTGTAGGAATTTACATTTCATTGATATGTTGTATTTACATTCTAATCCTATTCAATAGGTCTAGTTACAAAAGAACGTAGCCAGAAGTCAAAAAGTGTTTCTGGCAACGGTTAACAAAAGAATTTTTCAAGTAGCTTGGCATTCCAAGGATGACAGAGCAAATTGTCGTCCATGTCAGATAGCCTGTAAGTTCTTGGCCGGATAATGCCTATGACCTTGTATGGTCCGTCCCACTTTGGACCAAATGCTCCTACTCTGGGCTATGGAACTGTGACTTTCTTGAGTACAAAATCCCCAACTTTAAAGCTCTTAGGCTGGACCTGCTTGTTATAGTACCAAGCGACAACTTGATTCCGAGCTGCATTATGGATTATTGCCTAGTTTCTCTTTTTTTTGAGTAGGTCGAGCTCAAACATCATGACTTCGGCATTTTAGATTTCATCGTAATGCTCGACTCTAAAACTCGGTAACCCCACCTTGGCAGGGATGATAGCTTCTGCCCCATATACGAGTGAGAAGGGTGTCTCTCTGGTAGCAGTCCGAGTAGTTGTTCGATAGGCCTAGAACAACTTTGGGAGCTCGTCAATCCATGCTCCTTTGAGGCCCTCAAGCTTTTTTTTTCAAGTTGTCCTTGATTGTTTTATTGACAGCTTCGACATGCCCATTGCTCTGTGGGTAGCTCGAGGCAGAGAAAACTTTCCTGATGCCAAGTTGTTCACATAGGTGGAGCAGAGTTATCGCTTCAAATTGTTTTGTGTTATCGGTCACGATGGTGTGCGAGATTCCAAACCGACAAATGTTTTTCTATACAAAGTTGGTACATTTCACCTCAGTCATATTGGTGCACGGCTCCACCTCAACCCACTTAGTGAGATAATCAATGGCCATGATGCAATATCTAAATTAAGATCGGGCTAGCAAAAGGGGCCCGATCAAATTGATGGCCCATTTCACGAAGGGCCATGCTGATGTAACTGAGGTAAGTAGCTCAGCATGGTGTCCAGGCATCCTAGCGAACTACTGGCATCTAACGCATTTTTGTGCAAAATCCTTGCAATTCAGTTCCATGGTCGGCCAGTAATAGCCCTACCGGAGACATTTTTGGGCTAGAGTTTGCCCCCTAGAATGGTTTCCACATAGGCCTTTGTGGATCTATTTCATTATGTATTCGGTCTCCTTGGGCCCTGCCCATTTGAGGCATGGGGTGGTGTAGCCCCGCTAATATTATTTCCCACCAATCATCAAATACCGGGCCGAGCTATTATGGATCCAACATGATTCCTCCCTGTCGTTAGGCAATTTGGCTATAGTCAGGTACTGGATGATCGGGTCCATCCATGTGGTCATATGCTCTTCGGCTACACTCAACACTTCTTTATTTATGCTTGGTTCGAACAGCCTCTCAATGGGAACTAAAGTTAGATCACTGTCACCAAGTCCTGAGGCTAACCGAGCAAGAGTGTCGGCCTCCAAGTTTTCTAACCTCGAGATCTACTTAAACGAATAGGACTTAAATTGTTTGAGCAGTAGTTTGACCTCTTTTAAGTATGTAGTCATTGATTCTGTTCAGGCCTGAAACACTCTAGTGACTTGTTGAATGACCAACATTGAATCACTATGGATAACGATACTATCCACACCAAGATCTCTGGCAATCCGAAGTTCAGCCAAGAGTGCTTCATACTCTGCTTCATTGTTTAAAGCCTCGAAGTCAAACCTAAGTGCGTAGATTACTTTATATCTATCCGGGCTTATCAATGGTAGCCTGGCGCCCCCCGAACCATCCATGCAGGAAGATCCGTCCACAAAGAGTTTCCATTCTAGTTTGGATGCAGCGTGACTATCACTGCAACTGGGGGTGTCCGGTACCATCAAGGGCGCTTTGTCAGCCAGCGGCGTGCTCTACTCGGCGTCAATAAATTCGGGAATAAAGTCTGCCAGGGCTTGTGCTTTGATGGCCGTTCTCGGAATGAAGTGTACATCGTATTGGTTGAGTTCCACTGACCATTTTGCCATCCGACCTAATAGTTTTGGGCTTTGAAGCACCTGCCAGAGTGGGAACTTGGTTAGGACTTTTATAGTATGACTTTGGAAATACGGTAGCTTCTGAGCAAAGGTGACCAAGGCGAAGGCCAATTTCTCAAGTGGTGGGTACCTCTTCTCGGCACCCTGGAACACGTGACTTGTATAATAAACTAGCTTTTAGGCTCCATCTTCTTCTTGGACAAGTACCGAGCTTACGACCTTCTCAGACATAGTTAGATAGGCGGTCAATATTTCTTCGGGCAAAGGTTTAGACAGGAGCGGGAGTGTAGCTAAATATCTTTTTAGATTTTGGAAAGCTTCCTCACATTCCCTGCTCTACTCAAACCTTCCCTTGAGTGCCTTAAAAAATGGGTAGAACTTGTTGGTAGCTTAGAAGACAAATCTAGAGAGAGCTGCAATCATGCCAGTGAGTTTCTGTACTTCTTTCATGGTTCAAGGTGAATGCATATCTATAACGGCTTGGGCCTTTGCTGGGTTAACCTCAATGCCTCGTTGGTTAACCAAGAACCCAAGGAACTTGCCCGAGCTAACACCAAACACGTACTTGACTGGGTTGAGTTTCATCCTGTATTCCTAGAGTATGTCAAAACTTGCTCGGAGGTAGGCCATGTGATCCCTTGCTTAGACTGATTTGACCAGCATATCATCCACATAGACCTCCATCATTTTGCCAATCAGTCGTGTGAACATCTTCTTTACCAGGCGTTGATAGGTCGCCCTAGCATTCTTTAGGCCGAAGGGCATTACCACATAGCAGTAGAGCTCCTGGTCGGTGACTAAAGTAGTTTTTGCTTGATCTTCCTCGACCATCTTGATCTGGTTATATCCAAAATAGGTGTTCATAAAGCTAAGCATCTGGTGCCCGGCCGTTGCATCCATGAATTGGTCTATCTGAGGGAACGAAAAGCAGCCTTTCGGGCAAGCCTTATTTAGGTCGGTGTAGTCTATACAGACTCGTCATTTCCCATTGGCCTTCTTAACAAGAACAACATTGGCTAACCACTCGGGATATTTAACTTCTTGGATAAATCTGGCCTTGAAAAGCTTTTGGACTTCTTTGTTTATAGCAACGTACCTTTTTGGATTGAAAGCTCTCCTCTTTTGTATCACCAGTTTATGGTTGGGCTCGACATTGAGTCGATGATAGATTATGCTAAGGTCAATGCTAGGCATGTCCTCGTGCGACCACGCGAACACATCCTGATGCTCAATAAGCTGCCCCTCCAGGTCGACCCTGATCATAGTTTATAACTAGGATCCGAGTTAGATGGTGTGTTTGGGATGCTCAGGATCCAACCTGAATGGCACCAAGTCCTTGATAAGGGTGCCCCATACTTCTTCCTTAGGAAGTCAGGGATCGAGATCGGACAGCATCTTGGGTTGCTGGTCGGTAGGAAGTTCCATGTCGTCGACCATGAAAATGGCAGAGACGTTTAGTCGTTGGGCGGCAGCTACACAAACGGTGTAACGACCCTCCTTACGTGGCCGTTACTTAACTTCATGATCTTAATACTTGAACATATTTTAATATGAGGTCCTTAAATTTGCAGAATAATTTTTTTTTTTTTAACAAACATTGAAGTGAGTTCTTAACATGGTAATAGTAATTTCTCAAACGTGATTGAAACATGTTAACAATTATTTCTTTTAAACATAAGCATAGTCTCTAAAGACTTAATTCATCACATTATATATTTACTTCTTAAATCGTAGTCGTAATGATTCCTTTAAAACTTATCCTTCAAACATAGAGGTAATTATTTAAAACTATTACTTATAACACATATTTTAATTTAATAAATCTATTTCAAAAACAATTCAAATTTGAATATAATAAAATCCTATTTTAAATGCTCTTTAATGCTTTTTCTGATTCTATATACATATTTTACTTGTAACTTATTATTTTAAAACTAACATGATGGTTTTCTTAAAACTTAGTCCTTTTAAAACTAATCATAACAATAATTTCTTATAATTCTTTTATTTAAATCTAACATATTAGTTTTCTTAAAGCCTAACCATATAGACTTTTATAATAGCATAATCATAAAACATATTCATTGAAAACTTTACATATTTTAACATAAAACTCGTACACTCATTTTTATTCTAAATGATCCTATAATTTTCTTACTTAAAAATTCATGCATATTTGTTGCAATTTTTTTT
>CAMOHE010046566.1:38544-56524 GCA_946598075.1 Artocarpus hirsutus | reverse complement strand
CTTTATTTCCATGGGGTATGCAACATTATAGAGAGAGCTTCTGGAAGGGAAGCCTACGAGTTCGTTAGCAGAAAGATAATCATGGTTGTTTGTTTGGTAGAAGAGAGAACGATGAAAAAAAGAAAAATAAAATGGATGAGCGATTTCAAAATTTTCAAAACCTTCGATTTTAATCTCTCCAAATATGAAGAAATTTGAGAATGAAAAAATATGCCATCCCTTAGACTTACATCCCTATCTTTTCTTTGTTTTCTATCTCTCTTATCAAACATTACAGTACCATATCACTGGAAAACAGATTTATCTTTTAAAGATTAAAATTCCGCTTGCTGTATTTATTTCCCATTAATTAAATTCATAATTGGAAAGATTAAAAAAAAAAGCATCAAATGAGCACAAAATTGTCGGTATATGCATAGCTTAATAGTAAAATTACACCCCGCTTCACTTACAGGTGAAGGGTTGGAATTTTTCTGCCTGAATTTAAAAAAAAAAAAATTAAAATTGTGATTGAATTACGGTTCACTGCCATTTCTGGGGTTGTGGCTGAGAGGATTGCAACGATAGGATAACAGAAACTGGAGTTTGGACAACAAAAGTTGTCTACATGAATTGAACTTGAGTGTGTGGATCAATTATAAAAATATTTGCTATCGAGGAAAGCGTCATTTTCGTGCTCTAATTAAATATTTTCCCAAATTTAGAATATGTTCCTTTTATTTGGATGAATTCCCTCCATTATTTCGTCCAGATTAATAAATTACATTACGTGATGTAGCATTGGGGCAGGATTTCGTGCAATTTTGGGTTTTCGGACAGGGTGGTAAGAACCAATTTCGGCCCGTTTGTTGCCTTTTTTTAAATTAGTTTTTATGTTTTTTTTGATAAAGTTATAATTAGAAACGGTGTCTGAAAATGGTGTTAGCTTTCTGTCTTGTTTTGAGATCGGAAATAAATATACAAAAACGTTAACAGATCTATTACAAGAATTGGAAACGATCATTCAAAATTACTCACACACCAATTAAGTACCAAACCTCTGATTTAGGGAAAAATACAGTGCCAACTTACTATAAAATTATGCAATCCTTAGTCAATATCTCTAAAAACATAACTAAACACAACTAATTTTTTTCTGTACTCTATCAATCTTTATAAAAAATAGCAACCCAACAAGCACTACAAGGGAGTGATGTGACGAGTATAGGGGAAGTTCACAATGAAAGTTAATGGCCTATTTGGTAAAATGGGTTCAAGTTATATTGATTTGGATTATTTTAATTTAAATTATGTAATATGCATTGCTATTCAAATTGATATTTAGATGCGCATTGAAAGTGATAATATAAATATAGAATAAAATTGAAATTTGTGTTTTGATAGATAGTGGAAAAAATTTTTGATTAATTAACAAACCTAATAAAATCTTAATATTGATGACATTAAAAAAAATATACAATATGAATATTGATTTATTCTCCTAGAACGTAATGAAACAAGAAATGTATCAATTCGATATCAAATGAAAATATTATGATTTTATTTCCGTAAAAATGGGTGAGAGATTATGAGATTTTACTGTAATAAATTGATTCAAGTCCAAAAAGCTTTAGAGAGAGTAAAACTCTAATGACTTGGATTCAAATGATTCATTTGATTTAAATTATAAAAAAAACAAACGTCTATCTAAAGAATTCTTTAGACCTAAAGTCTAAAAAGCTAGCTTAATACACCAAACAAACGGGCCTTAAGCATCGGACTAATGGTGACAGGGCTTGGCTTGGGATGTTCGAGACTATCGTTGTTGCTACGTCACACCCACCTTCTCCGCCACGGCATAAGCTGAGTTCTCAAGCAATCTGTTCATTGGTAGCAATACCTTTGACTCTTACTTCACTGCTAAGAAGCAGGACTCCTATACTCAATGCCGAGAAACGGGACCGAAATAAGGTTGATGATGTCACGAAGGATGTTGTTAAGCATCATGCCCTTGGGATCGTCCTTTGTACAGGCAATTTCAAAAACGATTCTAATACCATTCTTGAAACATTTGAATTTTGTATCTTTAACGTGTATGTTGAGGGAGAACAAGTTTCAAATGCTGCTTCTAGGTGAAAAAACGACGAAACATTTTCATTTTTCTTTTTTTTAATATTTTTCTGCCACTCTTTGCCACATGTTAGCATATCATTTGCTAATTTAATTTTCTTTCCACGTGTCTAAAGGTGATTCCCAAGCAAGAGCAAGCTTACGTGTTTCTGCCCCATCAGATCGCGCCAGTAGAGAAGTGAAGGAAGTGGTGGGACCCATGGGAGTTCAGAACGCGCGTCCTCCCAGAACATGCGTAGAACTCGCAGTCTCCATTGGCTGAAGCAGCCCCACATGTCTGACAAAAGTGGGGCCTGCGCTAACACGTGTGTAGGAGTTTATCAGGCCATTCGCCCTTTCTTTGTACATGCTCTTCATGCGCTCATCTTAGCCATCCACAAGTTTGATCGGACAGCTGTGATTGATTTTCAGTTTTTTGCGTTTTTCTCTTTTTTTCCTTTTTTTTTTTTTTACTATTTTCTCCCATTTCCTTTGTTTTCCCCCACTCTTGTCCCTTTTCCATACATTTTTTTTTTCCTGTTCTCAATTTTTTTAGTTATTTTTAAACATGTTTAATTTTTATGAACATGCTTAATGCAAACGTGCGAAGTGCATGCTTTTCATTTAGTATACCCAAAAATAAAAACATTCTAGAAATTATAATGCAATGCAACAAAAAGTTTAGAATATTTTACAAAAAGAAATTATAATAATTACTATAGAATTTTATAACATAAAACATGGAAACGAGTTTTATTTGTAAAATATTTTATAGAAATTATTATATTTCAATTTTACCCTTATTGTTATTTGTATCTTTTTTTAATAAAAGATTTTTGAAATTTATGTGCAACCACAAGCCATGCAGGATACCAACAAGCTACGAGTAAATTTGGTAATAAATCACTTTTTTACTACTATTGCTACATTTTATACTTTTTTCTCCTCCTTTTGATCCATATCATTTTTCAAGCCAAAAAGGTCAAAATTGTAACGCCTCCTCTTTTCATACTATCACTTAGCTTTCTTAAATATCATTTGTTAATCTTATTCTACTTACTCTAGGAAAAATACAGAGTAATTTTTTTCTTTAACATACTTAAAAGTGTTGCAACTTCCGTTGCAATATAAATTAAAACTTAAGTACCAAACTTAACATTGTAGTCAATCAAAAACATTTCATAAAAACATATCTCATAAAATGTTTTTCGTGAAACATTTCTTACAAAATATTTCCTTAAACATTTACTTTCTTAAAACTTTTAAAACACTATTTTAAATAATAGAAAACTTTTTTTTAAACAACAAAAGACTTTCGTAGTAGTATCTATACCTAACCACTGCATCCGTCACTGCAACACTGAGCTCTTTAACTAGTGTTACTAATATTGTTTTTAAACTTTTCTCATAAAACTTTATTCATGAACCTTTCTTGTAAACATTTTTCATAAACATTTCTCGTAAAACATTTCGTGAAATGTTTTCCGTAAACATATCATAGAAAGGAATGCAAGTAAGGTCATAATGCATGATTCTATTATGCTCATTTATGAACATCCAATTATAAATTTATTATTATCATTCATAACTTACTTGAACTTCTTATCATCGTTCTTATCCTTTATTTATCTTGCAGGCTTTAGTGTTCGTACCAACATCATCAATTTTGAGATCATAAATATAATGCTTCATTTGTAGAAGGCTTAAAACCATCAAACAACGAGATTATAATTTTAACACAACTTATAAACCTCACATCTACAAAGCTGATACAACACTTAATTATCCTAACTTGAACTTACTTGAACTTCTTATCATCATTCTTATCTTTTATTTATCTTGCAGGCTTTAGTGTTCATACAAATATCATCAATTTTGATATTATAAATATAATGCTTCACTTGTAGAAGGCTTAAGACCATCAAACAGTGAGATTATAATTTTAACACAACTTGTAAACCTCACATCTACAAAGCTAGTACAACACTTACTTATCCTAACTTGAGTGTGTAGATTATCGATCTTGTAATCTTAGTGAACATTTTGCGTGGTATAACTTAATGCCTATAACATATAAGATAACAATTGTAACCATATTGCCAATCATGACTTGAACTTTAAAACATTATGCATAACAAATGTAAACATACTTCGAATATAACAATTGCAAATATATTGCATGTCTTGACTTGATCTTTAAAACTTTATGTATAACAAATGCAAATATATTTCAAACATAAATAAAGCATTTGAAAATCATTTTTTCATGCCATAGGTGACGTTTGAAGCTTACCTACTTATAGCTCTAACGTTCCCATTTCATTCTTTTTCCTTTTACTAATTGGCTTCTATGTCCTGTTTCAAATGACATCTGACTATTAGCTAACCTTTTTTATTTTCAATCCCTTCGATTGATAATGAAACTTAAACATTGAATGTCCATTCCTTGTAGTTAGCCTCACTACTTATTGGTTCATTCCTCCATTACTTAACTTTAAATGTCCCTTCATCAAATTCCACGTCTTACTAGACGATTTTATTAATTGACATGATATGGAATATTTTCTGTCTAAGGCATCTCGCTAATTCGAAGTGCTCGGATTCTGTTTTAACGGTTTGTTTAAAAATGATAATTTCTCATTTTACTTTACCATTTCGTTACTTATAGGTTATAGAAAAATTCCTGACAATGGGTGTTTATCTTAATCGGGCGTTGCAGGGTCTATTTTGACCTTTTAATAAAAATGACTATTTTGTCTTTGACGGGTCTTAGAAAACTTTCGTAACCCGTTTAAATCTAAGCTTTTATTTCCTTACTACTCATAACGTTGTGAAAACAAAAATCAGTTTTTGTTTCATGAAAACTCTTAGTTTAACAAAACATTATGGTTTTGACTCCTTAATACGAAAATCTCGGCGATTATGCCCTTGTTGTTTTTCTCCCATAAAATTCCTAACTTCTTTTGGGCTTTAAATCATAAGATTAATTGCTAGTCATAAGTGTATAAAACCATCTTTACACAGTATACATTTTCATTTCACATGGTTTTATAGTTTTGGCTTGAAACATAAAATCTTGGCATTTTTGCCCCGGCAACCAAGAATAATTGTTTTATACCAAAACAACTAGTTTTTTTGCAAGGATTAAAATTTACAGATGCTCCTTGGTTAAACTCAAAAAATTTCAATGTTTTTCCCATATTACCATTTTGAAATCTCGTGATTAAATTTATAAAATTCATAACTTAAAATGGGTATAGAATTTTCGTGAACTGTCAACTATTTTTAATAGTTTTGATGAGGTCTACAACTTTCATGTTTTAACTATTCTAAAAACAATTCATCTTCATATACTTTTTAGACGGGAAGAGCTAAAATCAATGGTTTTTGGCATGTTTCGATCAGAATTCGAGCAAAATTTCTTCACAAAAGTTGTCCAATTCAACGCTTTCAATAAATCTCATGTTGAACTCAGAAAACAATTTGGCCTCTAAAGCCCACAAAACCCCCCTTTTTTTTAAAAAAAAAAAAAAACTAGTTAAATTTTGTATTTTTTTTATAAAGTTTAAGAAGAAACTTTCTCAATTTTGCTTACAACCTTCATTTTTAAATCCTTCAATCTCATCATCATCAACATGACACCCAAACTAAACATGCCTTAGTCCATATTTATAACAAATACTTGGTATGCATACTTAGAAATGTAAACGTTTAAGTCTTCAGTTTAGAATTTACCCAAGTTTTTTCAAGCTTTTTAATCCTCTTCTTTGATGCCTTAAACCTTGCAAACTCCCCTTGACAATATTCATACCATAACCCATTAAAAGGCATCCAAAAACCTAAGGAAAGACACTAAAAACCCATAGTAAAAGTTTAGGTTTTTACCACTACAATTGCAAAACCTTGCACGTGAACAGTGGAACTTGTTTCCTAGGATGATTTGGAGGCTTAAAATAATCAAAATTTTGAGAGAATGAAGGCTTGGAGAGGTGGCGGTTTTACAAGGAAAAACGGGAGAATTTTTCATGAAAAACAAACAAACTTTATTTCAAAAATATTCTTAGATATTTATAGAACTAATTCTAGGGCCTAAATTGCAAAGAATTTTGACCCCAAATGCACTAGTCTCCATTGGTTTCCAAGGGGGTAATGTGGAATATTTTTCACTATTTATGGAGATAAGGTTTTATTCATTTAGGCCCCTTTTTGTAAAAGTAAATAGTCTAGGGGCAAATTGTACTTAAAACAATTGCTTTCCACCACTTATGAAATCCGACCACCAAGGGGGAATGTGGCATTTTTTCTACCATTTGGATGTCATCTTGTGGACCCTACATCATCATTTTAACAGTTCAAAATTTACATTGCATTGCATTTTTTTATACTGTTGGTATATTTTCACATATTGTCGGTATAGGAAAAAATCATTTACACAACATAATTTTCACACTGCTTAACTTTATGCAGTATAATTCCTATATTGCTTAACTCTATCAATAGAAATTTCATACTGCATACCTTTATCAGTCCAACTTCCATACTGGATAACTTTATCAAGATAATACTTATATTGTATTATTCTCATATTGCATAATTTTGTATTGCTTAATTGTTATACTGTGTAATTTTCATATTTTTATACAATATTTTTCTTTTACTATATTTCTATTTTAAAATTTGTTGCAATACTTTATGACGACAATTAAGCTTTCTAACTTATTTTTATATCATTTATTCCTTGTTTAAGACTATAGTATGATTTTTAATCTTAAAAATCCCATATTTATTCTTATGGAATTTATCTTAAAAATCAATTTTTGAAAAATAAATCCTCATGACACGTATATTACTTAACATAATCCTTAAATATTAGACGTATAATGAATTTAAAGATTTCTTAGGTAATACAAAAAGATAACACATTTTTGTTTAACTATAATGCAAAACACTAGAGAACAAAAGTGTCTTTACATTAATTAAAACGAGTATATTTCAAACTCTCTTATAGGAAGAGTGAAATTGAAAAATAATACCACATAATTGGTATTTCTCAAATTAACCCAACAAGCCACAAACTATTAGATTGTTTAGAATGTCATATTTGCCTCTTGTTATAATGATTAAACTTTAAAACTTATAAAAGTAAAACTTTAATATTAAAATAATTAAAAAATAAGAACATTGCAATTATTAGAGCAAATAAAGTCAATATATCAACTAATAGAAATCAAATGCCAAATTTATTTTATTCTAACTTTGTAACAAATTTGCCACAAAGTTTAGTGTATAGCAAACTTAGCATAAAAAATAACATCGCATTGGAGAGTATTTTTTTACATTCAAATTTTAAATTTACCATTGATACATCAATCTAGCTTTGTATTGGATATGCTCTTAGGAACCACGTTAAAACTTGAAGTTGAAGTATGTAGGAGTTTTATATTGTAACATACTTTTGCTTTATATGCATATAAGGTTTTACAATTATGAAACTTTGGTATTGGAACTTGGTCTCCTCAAACACTTTATAAATGGGCCTAGCGTTGTGTGTGGATTGGGAAGCCCATTAGGCAATCATGGGCTCAAATCCGACAACCGTCCATTTTCCAGTTTAACGTTTGAACTTTGAATCGTTATTGGTCTTTGCTCTTTAGGCCAGGATGTCGGAGACTCGGAGGGCTGCAAATGAAGCTGTAATTGGTTCAGAGTAATTTGTTTGCAAAGCTAAGCAGCAAAAAAGACAAAACCCTGCCTGGGTTTTAGGTTTTTCGAAAGGTACTTTCGTTGCCATTTTGGTTTTCCTCGTTGTTCATTTAACGTTGCCTTGGTTACTTTTCATTTATCTCTCTGTTGCTCGTTTTTGTATATACGAGCAAGACAAGTTCTATTTTTTTTTTTTCTTTTAGTCCCTCTGTTTCTGCTTGTTTTGAAACGGAGCTTCTCGAGTCTGCATTCAGTTTGGTGCTTTTATAGCTCAATTAACTTCTTTAGTTTATAGAGCTTTTTAGTGCATTTCAAAACAATGTACAGGAACTGTTCGATGAAAGGTTTGAGAGGACAACGGAGAGTTTCTTTGTTATTAAAAAAAAAGAAGAGAGAGCTAATTTCCCTTTTTGCCCTTCAAAGGTGGTGGGGTGGGGCACCCACTCATGACTCACGTGAGTAATTCCGGCTTACGTTAAATGGACGTTAACGATTGACCTTGATTGCCAGTGCCACTAAAAGTTTAATTCAGGATGATATCTGAACCTTAGTATAAATGTGCCACTTTTTGCAGAAACCAACTTTAGATACAATATAATGCAATGCAAACACTTCATATTATATATATATACACACACATATTTATGTATGTATGTATATATTATCCCTGTCTAATATATTAGATTGTTTGTTGCAGAATCCTTAGGTGGAACCAGAGAGTTTAGCACAGTTATTAGATTATTATTATTTTTAAACAACAAATAATGAATTTGTCTTTGGTTCTTCTATAATGTCAGGGAGTTACGGTGTCTAGAACAGTATTAGAGGATGTCTGCAGATTTTGGAAAAATTGGATCTTTGAAATACAAAAACTCGAAGGATGCTAAGAAAAAGGCTCGGAGAACTCTTAATGGAAGTGAGGAGGGTGGTAGGAGGAGCTTAAAATTGAGTGTGAAAGATAAAAGGATTCACATGAGTCAAGAACGGAGTGAGGGAATGTATGATGGGAAGAGAAGGTTGAGACCTTTGAGTTCTAGTAACACGAGGAAGAGAATCTATGCTGATCAAGGAACAAGTGAGCAGGTAACGAGTAATGGCAATGTAGAGGGGTCTAACAGGAAGGCAGCTGTTTCAAGGAAGCGACATAACAAGGTGAAAGATGATGATGTTGTTGAAATAAATGGCAAGAGTTCTCCTCGCACGATGTGGGGTTCCGGCAAGTTGGTGGTGGATAGTTCTGAGAGTAAACGTTCTTCTTACAAAGTGAAGATGGCAGTAAGAAGTGAACGAGTACCTGGTGTAACTCGGACAAAGCAGATTAGCGAGAAGGAATCTGTTGAAGTGGGTGGTGGAGAGGCTGGTTTGTTGAAGAAACATAAGTTTGAATCAAGTAAGGGCTTGGAAACTGGTAAGAAGAAATCTCAAACTGTATTTGACTCAAGTGCAGGCAAGAAGAAGGTTCGAGACAAGAAAAGCCTTGGTGAAGATTTGGAGGGTCCAGATGAGAAGCCAAAGAAGAAAAAGCGGGTTATCCGGATAGATCCATTTGATATATCGAATAAGAGGCTAGATGACTGCATTGCAGATAATGGTTTGTTTTTCCTTTACTTATTACTTAATAGAGTAATTTAATTTTCTTTCTGTAATTTTGATAATTTACTTCTGCATTCCTTACAACTTATTTACACTTGCTTTCCAGATATCAAGAAAGAGGAGAAAACAAATTTGGAGGAAAAGGCTGAAATGTCAAAGAATGCGCAGTTTAGGGCAATACAACCCAGTCCCTCAATCCTTTCGTATGTGGAAGATAATGTAATTTGTATGCGTCCTTCTGACGTTTTCCCTCTCTAATAATTGGTTTATTTCCTAAGTATGCCTTTTTGATGATTAGGTTATATTTTCTTCACGGCATTTCAATTTTTATATTAACATTTTGATAATTTGGGTGACAGTTGTTGGGACGTAGACGCTTGATTGAGCTACGAAGGGCCGGCTACAACACTGAACTCTCTGCCCCGTTGGATAATATTCCCTTCTCTACTAGCTCAGAACGAGAACGAATTGAAGAAAATGTGTGTTTTCAATCATATACTAAATTCATTATGATGACTAGAGAGAGCAAACTGCTTTATGTGTTATATTAATCAATTTCCGTTCCAACTATTTTGTACAGATATTTAGGAACAAATTGACCTTCTTTGCTGCTGCAAAGGTTTCATCATCATTTCCCCCACCTGACTTACCAGAGATTGCATTTGCAGGTGGATGTTTCAAAATTTCATCCTTTTTTGCTTTGCCTAATCCACGCATTATCGTGATTATTATGCCTAGTTGTAGGTTATTGCAACCTCAGTACATGACTTTGACTGATTAGAATAATAATATAAATCTTATTCATCAATGCCTTTATTTGAGCTCGCTTGTGGTTAGATTATGAAGAAAAAAGTTGATTAAAATATTAAGGTCATAAGTGATACTGCTTTTAAGATTTATTAACTTTGATGGCCTCTATTAGGAAGGTCAAATGTTGGAAAGTCATCACTGCTCAATGCACTTACAAGACAATGGGGTGTTGTGCGGACGTCTGATAAACCTGGCCATACGCAGGTGTGTGTCTTTGTTAGAAAGTTTGGTCTCAGGTTTCTTAGTTGTTGTTGTTGTTGTTATTCTGTTTTGGCCATTTGACAGTTCTGGTTCTTCTGCAGACTATTAATTTCTTTAATCTGGGGTCAAAGCTCCACTTGGTTGATTTGCCCGGTTATGGCTTTGCTTTTGCAAAAGAAGAAGTTAAAGATGCTTGGGAGGAGCTTGTGAGTGCCAAAAAACAAAAGTTGACCTTTTACTCTGTATCTAAGTTTGGTTTTTTGACTTTAAGATCTGTAGCAAGCCAAAGTTGCTATAAGCTATTAGCATAGGTAATCTTGATGGCTAGAGTAGAAACTCTACCGTCAGTGCTTCTCTCACTTTCCTTAGTCCGCCATAACCTTTCATTTAGCTTTTGGATTTTGGGTGAACCTATGGATTGGTTTTTTCAAACTTTACTGGGGCTTTCTTGTATTAGCGAACCTAAGATATTAGCTTCTTATCATATGTGCATTAACATTTGATCCACGCTTGTGAATTTGTAGGTAAAGGAGTACGTTTCCACAAGAGTCGGTTTGAAAAGGGTTTGTCTTCTTATTGATACAAAATGGGGAATGAAGCCTAGAGATCATGAACTCATCAATTTAATGGAAAGGTTACAAAGACACGGACTTCCTGTGGATTTTTTTAATTGTGGATGTTATTTTCACTCGAGTCTCATGACGTCTTTTACTTGTTCCACAGAGCTAAAACCAAATACCAGATTGTTTTGACCAAGACAGATGTTGTTTTCCCAATTGACGTGGCACGTCGTGCTATGCAAATTGAAGAGGTGACATTGACCTACTTAATTCTTGCAAAATTATCATTCTTCCTTCAGCTTTTGTGATGGTAACAGTTATACTGAATTCCTTCTAATTTTGCAGAGCCTCAAGGCACACAAGTCTGTCATTCAACCAGTGGTATGGAGAGATCATCTTCATTTGATTGATACCTGGCTCCATTGTTTAAAGAAACCTAATTACTTTGCTATAATTTTCACTTCAGATGATGGTGAGCTCAAAATCTGGAGCCGGTATCCGAAGTTTACGAACTGTGCTTGCGAAGATAGCTCGTTTCGCGAAACTCTAGTCCTTGTATTGATCGGGTCCTTTTTCATGTTGTCGGAATCTGTTTTCCCGAATCACGTTGTTATGCACCAACCCTTTACTTTGGAAGTGAATTTGTTATGTTCTGATTTTTCTTTGCAGGCTGCGGCTTTCTGTTGGTGTTATTATGAGTTGCTGTCTTCGTAGGAAGCTACAGAAATTTACATCCAAAGCATAAAGGGGAAAAAAAGTAATAAATTTGAAGTGGTTGGGACTTGAGTGGAAGAGTTGTGTAGTCGTTTCCCCCCCTGTGGTGCCATTGTCATGCTAATTTCTAGTTTTTGGTTTTGCAAGCTAATTTCCTGTTGAGAAGTCTGAAATGTAGTTTTGCTTAGTAGATTATTATTATTTTATTTCTGGGTAGAAAGTTCTAGATATAGAAATATTTTATTCACAATCAATTTTTCATATTGGCTGATTTTGAGAGCTTCTACAGAACAGTAAGGTTGACCTTTTCCATTATTATTATTAAAATTTAAGACTTTTTTTTAGCTCAATTAAGAAATTGTCCATGTTGAGCAGATGAGAAACCAAAGCCGATCACGCCAAGAATCAAAATTAGGTAACTGTGTGTATTGTCCTTTTTTAACCGCTTGGCCAATGGGATTCTTGATTTTAGTTTTTTGCGGATTAGAAAGTGCCACTACTGAATCCTATTGTTCACTTTTGTGAACTAGTCAGTACATGCATATTAATTAAACGGAAATTAAATTAAGTCTTCTTTTTTTTTTTTTTTTCAAAACTTGTTGAAGTAAATAATGGGTTTTGAAAATATTGATAAGAAATAGTAGAGAATAAAAAATTTACTTAATAAAAATATTTTTTTAGTTGTTTACTTGCTACGAGGGAAAAATTATTATCGATAAATTTTTTATTGTTATTTATTATAAATATTTTTAAAATATAATATTTACTTAAAAAGTTTCAAAAATATAAACATTTTCCCGTTCTCCCTTGATTAAACACCATTAGCTTTTTCGAAAGGAATAAGCACCTTTACTCTGGGGTGAAATATATTAATCAGTACTCATGGAGCGCATGGTATCTTTCAATTGCAATTAACTTTTTTTGTTTCTTTTTTTTTTTTTAAATAGTAGCAGGTTCTCTTATCAAGTTAGGTATTCTTTAGTTCTTTCTTTTTGTCAAAATTGTGGATTTGTATTTGCATATGCGAATGATTTGTTTAATTTATAAACTTGAATAGTATGTTAAATTTTTATGAAAAGAGGACACTAATAAAAAAAATTTGATTTGTGGGTAAATCTAGTTTGAAAACACAGTTTAAATCAAAAGTTTGAACTTAAAATACTATTACAGCAATTCAAATTTTGTAAGAGAAAATACTGTAAAAAGTAGATTTGACTCGTAACTGTTTGGTTTAAACATAACTTTTTGGTTTAAACCTGTTCAATGAGGTCAAATACATGAATCATTAACGCTCTTAATAATGGAAAAATGATAGTACCGGTGTTCACCTTGTTGCCTATGGTGCGTAAACGAAAATTTTTAATTCAAAACGAAGCATTCAGCTATTGCACGGCTTTTTGAATTAGTCAAACTTCAACCAATCAGGAAAAATGAAATAAAAGAACTACCAACTATGGCCGCGGAGAAGAAAATGGGAGACAACACCGAGGGCACCATAGGTTTGACCTTCTTTGTTATACAGAGTCTTTTGCTTAAAAATAAGCTTACTTTCAATGTCCTTCCAAAGAAAACGAAATAAAATAATTTAGGACATTGGTCATATTCTTATTCCATTTTCCATTTTTTTTTTTATCTTTTGCCAATTAAGGATATGGGTTAGCTGGTTTGGTGCAACTCCACCATTATCACACAAGAGTACAAGTAATAACAATAAGATAAAACTAATGGTAGGACAAACAATTTGATATTACTTGTAGATCTTATTATTTTAATAATTGGATTTACCTTTTTAATGATCATATTTAAGACTAAAAATAGTTTCGAGTTGTTGTGCACTCTAAATTTTTAACGTGAACAGTTACATATAAGTTAGGTTAATCCAGGATTAAAATTACTCATGTAAGGCAGGGCCTTAATATTTACATGATAGAGCTCCTAACTGATAACTCCACTATGTACACAATAATAAAAAGTAATAAATAAATAGGACACAAATGGATAATAATAGTAGTTTTCTTTTTTTTATCGGACAAAATCAGATGGGTTAGGTCAGAGGCAGCCATCGCACTGTCCAAACATTTGATTTCGTCTTATTCTATTTCGTTCACATCCCTATCCCCCCTCCTAAAAAGCAAAATCCGAACCTTTGACGTTTCTTTTCTTTCTTCAACCACACGCCTTCTCTTCTCTTTTCTTTTTCTCTCACCCCAAGATTCAAGATCTCTATTGCGATTTATACTTTCCTCTTCTCTCTCTCTCAAGCCCAAGCATTTCTCAATCCCCGTAGAGAGAGAAAGAGAAATGTGTCCTCTGAGAATTATTCTGATATTCCTCTCGGCCACTCTCGCCGGCTTCTTCGTCCTCAGGAACCTCAAGTCTCAACCCGAATCTCTATGTCCTTCTGACGACGAAACCCACGAAATTCTCGACGAGTCCGATAAAACCAAGCTGCCAAATTCGACGACTGCCCTGTTCTCCAAGGTTTGGTTTTTATAAGTTTTGGCCCTCTGTTGGTCAATTTGGTTTCTGGGTTTTTAAGATAATGGTTCAATTTTGTCTGTGTTTTATCTCCAGGTTTTCTCGGCTATGGAGTCTGGGTTTTGGACCTGCGTGGACATGGCCAGCGGTCGCTATCTCTGGAGGCATTTGGTGTCGTCCAACTCTAAGAAATCGGAATGAATTAATGATGAATAAATGAATAATCTTCTCTCCCTATAAATTGTTTTTTTCAGGTTCGGTTTGACTTTGGTCTATCTATCCATGTAATCTTTACAAGAAGTGTAATTGTAGACTGAATTGGAGAAAAAACCCATGTTGATTGTTGATATGATTTGACAACATGAATTCCCCTTGTATTGTAATTCTTGTAAGTGGAAATTTAAATGTTGAGATTTGCTGGGAAATTGGCGTATCAATGTGGTATAAAATTGATGGAGCAAGATGCCATTTTCGTGTCTGTTTTGGGCTTTAAAAAAAAAAAAAACAAAACAAAACAACATTGAAACTTTCTTTTGTGAAGTTTGCAATGATGCAGTTACCCATTTTTATGTTACTTTTGTTGCTTATAAAACCGAGTCTTACTTTTGAAGGTTGTTTTGCTTTCCTTACATAGGGCGAAAATACGCCTTATCCTTATCGTATACCTTTTTGTGTTTCTGCATTGTCCCACATTTTAAATTTATGCTTGTAATTCTTCTGCAAAAGTATGAAATATGTGAAAAGAGATTGAGTGGAGATAAAGGTCTGAATTCAATAGGTCTTACGTAGTCATATTTGGAAAATGATGATCGAGACTATGTATTGATTCATTATTACATTGTAAGCACTTTTCTTTTAGTTTTGTTTTTTGCAGGCTCAATTACAATAATCATCTTGAATAAGTTACTCACAATACTGTAAGCTTCAATTTAATATATAATATATATATTAGTTTGAGTCTTACCGTTTTGTTAAGAAAAACATTATAATGTTACGTGGTTAAATAAAATTGCTCTTTAAATAAAAAACGTATCTTGATTTTGTAATAATATATATTTTTTTCAGTGTCTTTTTTTTTTTCGTCGTGAACAATATGTTGTGTCGTATTTTTAATGGATGTTATCAATTTTTATCCCTTAGTAGCCATTTTAAGAGTTTGAAATCGTTTTTAGCAAAATTAAATATAGAGACTAATTCAAGGACCTTCTTTCTCTCAAAATAAGTGATTGATTTCTGAAACAAAAGTTAATGTGCAGCTTTCTTTCATGACATAGGTTGGACAAAACAGAAGTTTTAAATCCTCTTTGTCTTATTGTACAATAGTAGTCCCAACATATTTTCTAATTAAGCAACATAACAGACGCTGGTGTTGCAAACAATAGGCTTATGATCTGAATAGATTGTTGGATGATTCTGGGGAAGAGGGAGTGCCATTCTGAGTTAGCCACAGCCTTATTCAGGCCTACCTTTATTGCCTCCTAGACGCACGGTTGCTGTTCCACGTCAAATTTTCAAGCCCTTGTATGCAGCCCGACTGGGCAGGCCCGGCCCCTTCACATGAGGATCTGCCCCACCAGATGAGTGGAGAGACAAGTCGGGCCCACTCGATGAGCCCCCCTCACAAAGGTGCCATGCTATTGTCCAGTAGGGCTGAATCGCTCGTGGAGACAACTGTAACCGAGTGGGAGCATCCCCACTCAATTTTCAGAATATTATCTTTTACGTTAAAATTTCAAAGATTTACATATATATTATGTTGTCTCTATTTTATAAGAAAAATTATAATTATACCCCCACTCAATAATAAAAATACATAATTATATTTTTGTTCTATAAAATATGTATTTATTTTTCTTATAGTATTTCTATTGAAAAAAATTTTAACTGTCATGTCACTGGGTTGAACATATTTTTTTCAAATTTTCTCCTATCATTCTTTATTTATTTTTATTTTTTTCTTGAGGTAACATCCTAGGGTTAGTTGGCCTGGCCCATGGTCTGTCTCTTTTGGCTCAGGTCAGATCTAAGCCTCGGTCTCCAATGGACAGAAGATTTAGACCCAAATTAAAATCAAGTCGGCCCAATTAAATAATGTTTTAAAAATTTCTTTGTAAAAAGTCGGGCCACCCGACCCTAGACTCATGCTTTAGGTCGGACTAGGCCTTCTCTTTTATTAACTGGACAGGGCCGACCGATTTTTTTTCTTTTGGCTCGTATGAGCCGGACTACACAGCCAACTCGGCTCCCACCATTTCTTTTTTTTTTTAATGTTTCCGCAATGCCACCTGGCTAAAGCAAGGACACCGTGGCCTTTGTAACGCACAGATGTAGAGAGTAGCTGAAACGAGTCACTTTCAGGGTTCTATTTAAAATTTTTAAAAAATAATGATAATGCTAAAAAAAGTAAATATCTAAAATTATTACGCAGCCCAAGTCCAACGGTCGAATTTCAGTCTGAGATGTGACTAATGAATCCGACCTAGAGAGAGAAAGAAAGAGAGAGAGGAGAGAGAGAAGATGAGGCAAAGAAAGAGAGCGCAAAGAGAGCGGTCGGAAACCCTAACGAAGGAATTACCAGAAGCGATCGGCGGCGACGGAGACGACGGAGAAAGTAAAGGCTTTTACGCGTGCTATCTTTTGGTCTCCCTCAGTCCTCGCCACAAAGGCCACACTTACATCGGGTATATAAATTATTCTCATTTCCCCCTCTTCCGATCTTCTCTCTATCTCTCTCTCTCTCTCTCTCTTTTCTTCTGATCTGGAACTTTCTGATGCAGATTCACAGTGAACCCACGACGTCGTATTAGGCAGCACAACGGCGAAATCGGGTGCGGAGCATGGCGAACCAAGAAGCGGCGTCCTTGGGAGATGGTCTTGTGCATCCATGGCTTCCCTTCTAACGTTTCCGCACTCCAGGTTTTCTTTCAATGTTTTCTTATTTGTCCAGTCCAATGTTTTATTTAGTATCTATGCCTGTGCTATTAATTGTATTTAGTAGCTCTGAACTTTTGTTAGTTGAAACAGAAAAAACAGATTCTAATCCTTTATAGATTATAGGTCCGTGGGTCTTAATATGTGAGTTTGTGAGTTGTTTTTAATGGATTGATTCTTGGGTTCAAGTCCTAGGGGATTTTTTTTTCTTTTTTTTTTTGAGTTTTGAACTTGTAGAATTGTAGCATCTTATTGACCTGACCAAAATTGATTGATGAAGATCATCTCCGTTTGAAGCCTCCTATTTAACATAATATAAAATGAAACTTGCAGTTTGAATGGGCATGGCAGCACCCAAATGAATCATTGGCTGTGAGGAAGGCGGCCGCGAGTTTTAAATCTTTATCTGGAATTGCCAATAAGATCAAACTTGCTTACACCATGCTTACTTTGCCGTCATGGCAGAGGTATGATCTGATTAGTCATGCGGCCTATTGGACATTGCAATAATTGTAATCTACCGAATGTTTATCATCTTTGTGGGTGTTAACAGCTTGAACATCACCGTAAACTATTTCTCAACAAAGTACACAAAGCACTCTGCTGGCTGCCCAAGCTTGCCGCCGCACATGAAGGTCAAAATTTGTCCCATGGATGAGCTTCCATGCTATGCGAAGGGGGACGAGAGTTTGTTTGAAAATGATGATGGATGGGATAACGAGGAAGAAGGTGATGAAGTTTGCAGTGGCAGTAAAACTGCAAAAGAAACTTTGTCGGATTCCATGTTTGGAAAAGCAGAAGAACATGATAGAAATGAAATTGGCGACGAGATGGCTGATGGACTATATGGATGTATAAGGGAAGGAGAAGATTGTAGAGAACAATTTACTTTTGCCGAGTTG
>CAMOHE010046566.1:0-38524 GCA_946598075.1 Artocarpus hirsutus | reverse complement strand
TTGAAAATGATGATGGATGGGATAACGAGGAAGAAGGTGATGAAGTTTCCAGTGGCAGTAAAACTGCAAAAGAAACTTTGTCGGATTCCATGTTTGGAAAAGCAGAAGAACATGATAGAAATGAAATTGGCGACGAGATGGCTGATGGACTATATGGATGTATAAGGGAAGGAGAAGATTGTAGAGAACAATTTACTTTTGCCGAGTTGCCTGCAAGACCATGTTCAAATGTGAGCACGAATGGTTCTGTTGTTGGAGAATATGCTGATTATACTGGTATTTCTCGGCTGAAAGCAGAAGAACATGATAGAAATGAAATTGGCGACGAGATGGCTGATGGACTATATGGATGGATAAGGGAAGGAGAAGATTGTAGAGAACAATTTACTTTTGCCGAGTTGTCTGCAAGACCATGTTCAAATGTGAGCACTAATGGTTCTGTTGTTGGAGAATACGCTGATTATACTGGTATTTCTGGGCTGATTAAAGATGGCAGCTTAGATTCGAGACGACCGGCAAAGGAACCATCTAAGTTTTTAGTAACTATAGATGATGACCAACCACCTAGCAGCCATAATCTTCCTAGTGAAATAGTGGTGATTGATGTGACCACTCCATCTCCTCTATGCCGAAGTAGCTTGTGGAGGAACAAGTCCTATGAAAGAGTGAGGAAAAAGGAGGGCCATATTGCGCCTAGTGAAGCAGAGGTGATAGATTTGACGACTCCGTCTCCTCTCAGCAGGAGCAGTCTATGGAGTAATTTGATTAACTACGCCTAAAAGGGAATTAAATGTGAAAAATTCCTTCCCTGTTCAATGTTATACCATTATAATATGTTCAAGAAGTTTGAGGGTGTAGCACAAAATGCTTGTTTTCTGTATTTTACGTGTTCTATTAAAAAAAAAAAAGAACAAAAAGTTGAAAAGTGCAGTTATTCTCGCTGCTTGCAGCATACTTCTTGTACTCTTTCATGCTCGTTGACATAATCAACGGTGAATCAATAAGAATTCAAAACAATGTTTTTGTTTAAATCCTTGCAATGCTGGTTGCATTGTGTTTTTTCTCTCGACATATTCGTCTTTAATCTCGTGATTTTCTCATTCTATACTTGTTTGTATTGAGTAGCAAAATTTTACTTTTGTTTGTTAATATCAAAATGGGAAGACGAGAAAGTGGAAGTTTAACTGGCAAAAAAATACGAGTGTAACTGCTAAAACTGTGGACAAAAGTCTCAGAATTTTCAGTAAGTATCTCATATTTTCACACTTAAAACATAATCCTGACGCAAAGGACATGATGTACATTTGTCAAGCAGTTTCTATATACCTAAATCATAGAGCAATTCTAAATAATAGGAGAATCAGGTAAAAGATGTTTTGCCAGGTTTTTCAGGGTTTATGTTGGCGAATTCCTATCCACATTACTCGCATATAACTAAGTTTAAAGAATGTGTCAAAGGGAGAACTTGAAACATGCAAACAACCTTCCGAAGATACTACAACTACTAATAATTAACTGCATGCAATTTTTCCTTGAAGAGAGGCCTGAGACTTACAGGAATAACAAGACAGTCAGGAAGCTGACAGTTTGTGAAATGTACAATAAATATAAGATGCAGGGGGAAAGCTGGCAAAGTGTTAGCTTTGTTGTTGCTGCTGATTCTGGTGCTGTTGCTGTTCATGTTTTTCTTCCTGTTGTTCTTGCTGCGGTAGTCGTTCTTGCTGAACCTCTTGTGGTTGTAGATGTTGTTGTTGCGGCTGCTGTTCGTCGTCGTCTTGCCAAGCCCAGGCTATGTCTTGAAGAGCTGGCTTTATGTCATCTTTCATTATCTTTTGATATATTATAGTATCTCCATTTGATTTTTTTAACTCGACCAAATGAAAAGATGGAGTGACCTCAAATATCTCTGCATCAATGGATAAGATTCCCTTTCTACCTTCCCTCAGACCCTCCAATCTAAACAATCCCGCATCCCTTTTCTTCACTTTCAACCTCAGCTTCTTAGCAATTTCTTCCACCTTGGAGATGATGACCGTGGCAGGTTTTCTGAAAATGAATCTTGCTTTTCTCTTCTGATAATCTTCTTCGAACAAGCCAGACAGATCAAACCCAGCAGAAAGAGAGACTATATCAAAAGCATTGAGGTTGGGAGGCCTGATTGGTTCTTGTTTTCCTTCGGTACCCGTACCGGCACTCTCACTCCAACTAGATGTCTCTGTATCTATAGAAGACGCATCCTTAATTTCTCGTTCAAATTTGATAATACTCTTGCACTTCAATCCTTTTTTGTACCAAGTACTTTCCTTTATTTTATCTATGGAAACCCTACTACTGGGGTTTGGATCCAGGATTCTGTATAACAGCCTCTTTACTTCAGAAGGGAACCAACTAGGGCATTTGAAATCTGCTCTGCCAATTTTCCTATATAGCTCCATCAAATTTGAATCATGAAATGGAAGATAACCAGCCAATAGAACGTACAAAACCACACCACAAGACCAAATATCAGCTTTGGCCCCATCATAACCTTTCCTGTTAATGACTTCAGGAGCAACATAAGCAGGGGTGCCACAAGTGGTGTGGAGCAGCCCGTCTTGGCGCTTGGATTCAGCAAGGGCGCTTAATCCAAAATCAGAAACCTTCAGATTATCATGCTCATCCAGCAATAAGTTCTCCGGCTTAATATCACGGTGATAAACTCCTCTACTGTGACAAAAATCAACCGCGTTGATTAGCTGGTTAAAATATTTCCATGCGACTTCCTCCTTTAACTTTCCTTTGGCAACCTTGTCAAATAGCTCTCCTCCTTTAGCGTACTCCATAACAAAGTAGATCTTAGTTTTGGTCGCCATGACCTCATAAAGCTGAATGATATTCGGATGTTTAACCAATTTCATAACAGAAATTTCGCGCTTGATTTGATCAACGAGCCCAACCTTCACAATCTTCTCTTTATCTATGACTTTGATGGCCACACTCTGGTTGGTTATCAAGCTCCTTGCATGGTAAACCTTCGCAAAGGTGCCTTGGCCAAGTAACCTTCCCAACTCATATCTTTTCAATATCACATTCGGCTTGTCTCCCATTCCAAGCACAAAAACCTCCACAAAAACACGCTACGTGTTCCAACTAATATAGTCTATATAGTTAACGAAACAAGAGTTGGTATAAACAGAATCTGCTCAACCGTCTTCCCTCGGATCATGCATCAAAAAAACCATCATTTTACACCTGCTCGAGGGTCCATGGAGCTTTTTGGGACCAGAGGTGATCGAACTTTGACGTATAGGCCCAGCCTCAGCAAGGGCAAGCAACAAAGGCAGCTCAAATGAATTCACAGCCTCACGGCTATGAGCAGAAAAGTGCCAAGCATCAAGGCACATCTTCCAGCATTCCCAGGATCTTATATTTCTTGGGGATATTCAGAGAACGCTAAAAGATTGAAATCTGAAGGATCTTTAGCAGAAAGCTAAAAGATTCAGCTAAAATGTGCCACTCCCTGAATCTGATCCCCTACACTCAACCAATAAGAATAACTAATGAGATTAAAAATTATCAAAATTAAAGCTAAATCCACCATGAACATATAAAGCTATCAATTTTGAAAATTTCAAATTCTTACGTTTTGATGATTGCCCAACATGATATAGTCGGTCAAAATCAAATCTTGGCTGATTAGTTTCAATAAATAAATGTTCTAAAAAACAAAAGCATTTTCTTACAAATAGGAAGAAGAACATAAAGAAGAAAATTGCCAAACAACTGACGATCTAGAAAAATATAAAATTCACCCCAAAAAAAAAAAGTGCCAACAGAAAAATAACCTATAAAAAGAAAAAGGCAAATATTTGTCTGAACACACATGGCTTTGAAATTCAGTTTTCCGTTCAAACACGTAAAAACACAAATCGATCACTTTTTTTTTTCTTCGTGAGTTTGAGCATAATTCACAATCACCACAATGAAAAATCGACAAAAAAAAAACATATAATATATAGAAATATTAGACACCAATTCTTATTAATGTATCAACAAAACTGGAACGATCAGAGGTCTGAAATTCAAAAACTAATATATATATATATATATATATATTACCTTTTTTTTTTCTTATTGGCGAGGTGAGCGAAGAAGCATATCTTTTGGCTGCGAATTTTTCCAAGGCAGAGGTCGAACTAAGGGAAAGAGATTTTTAGTCTAAAAAAAATATTGGAGATTAATAATTAACAATTATTACTGGTCATCATTTTAGTACCGCTTAAAATTAAAAAAAATATTTGAGTATATACCAGGGCCCGATCTTGACGTAAAGAGCCCATTAGGTGCTTGATTATGATTTGTATGGGAGACGAGATCCCAGTTCTGGTGCGGCCATGATCACGCACCTCGTTATAAAGTTCTTGAGTTTAGACGATAATCTTCGCGCCAATGTTCTTGTAAATCTTAATCTGACGGCCGGGGAAAGGCGAAAGGAATGAGGTTGGATTTTTTATGTTTTCGAAAATGGAAAAATTAGGTGGAAGTTTTGTTTTTTTTTGTGAGCAAAAAATTCGTCGGACGCCGGAACTTGTGAAATTTAAACTTTATTTTTTTTACACAGAAAAAGAAAATATATTTGTGTTTGTTAAACTAGAAGCAAGGATTTCAATTTTAATAGAGTGTTTAATAAGGTGGTTAAAACTGTTAGTTAGAACTACTTTTATTGTAGCATGTGAGAGCTTTATACTATTTATAACTGAAAATATAACTTAGACTACTTTTATCAAACACCGTCTAAGTTTTATTGAAGTTTTTTTTAATAGGAAAAGAATATAAAATTTTTAAAACACAATTTAAAAAAACCTTGATGTAGTCGGTGTCTTGTGACCTGGAGTGTGACATCTACAGAACATAGATAGTTGCCCAATTAATAGAGGCGGACCAAAAGTTTAATTTTTCTCTCTCTATACAAAATATGGATACATATCTCTGAAAGCACAAAATTTTCCCCTTCAAATAAAAAAAAAAAAAACACAAAATCTTCAGCAAAAGCTGAAGCCACAATTATACTCATTACAGCCTAAACTTATTGCAACGAGGATTCTTAATTATAACGTTTTATGAATTATGATCACGGATAGCAAAATTTACTTTGTTGCTTTTACTCCACTTATTGTCGCCATCAGTTAAATCTCCTGTTAATCACTGAAAATTATTTAGCAAAAAAAAAAATAATTATTAAAATTATATCACAAGGACAAGATTTATATCTCGATTTATGTGGAAGTAATTTAAAATTTAAGGTACTTCTCCTATGCGTATTTTCATTGGTTGTGCACGTTTTCACCCTATTTAATTTGGTGAAAATCATCCTTTTTTTTTTTTCAAATCCGACTAGTAAAAAACATGTACATAACAATATAAGTTATTTTTCAGAACCTATTAGAAAAATCTCCTAAACCTTATAAATGAAGGAAAAAATTTTGTGGTAAGATATGAAAAAAACTATATCTTATAACACGACCAACATATAACAGCAATTCATGTCATCAGATTGCATCCACTTATTGATTTGATATCTAGCAATCTTTGACACATTCACCTTAGGCTTGGAAATAACATTTTTAGGAGCATTGTGGAAAAAACTATATCTTATAACCCATTCGACCAAGAGACCGATACATAACAGAGAGCCATGTCATGAGATTATATCCATTTTATTTACTGCATCTCTGGCAATCTTTGACACATTTACTTTAGGCTTAAAAATAACATTTTAAGGAGTTTTGTGAGTGATGCGAGCTTCATTCTTCAATCATTGATTAATGTAACCCATGAGCTTTTTGGCGCGCGTGTGTTTAAATTTTATACTCTGGATTTAGACATTAAAAAAAAAGGTTTTTGGATCTGAGGGGCAAGAAAATAGGAATTTGGGACTCTATTGTCCTACTTTTCAAAATAGAGATTTGAGTGTCAAGAAAATGAGCTTTTTGGGAGCAGTTTGTCCAAAAATTTTTCCAAATGGGTTAGTTTCAAATTTAGCCCAAAGAATAGAGGTTGTCTTACATTAGCCTATATAATTTTAAATAGCACAATTTTGGTCTCTATGCTTATCAAAAGTTGTGATTTTTGTGCTTCCCTTAATGAAATGTTATTGTTTCACTAGTTTTGAAGATGTATGAGCCACGTGTCTGCTTGACAAAATAATTGACAGATTAATCAAGACTGGAATAAGTAATAAATTAGGGATTGGAGCTAGAGCAAAGTAATAAATTAGAGATCACAATGTGACATTTTGAAAGTTAGGGACCAAAGTGGGATTGAGGTAAGGTTTGGAGATCACTTGTGGGAACCTTTCAATTTATTATGAAACTGTCTAGAATTGTACGCGCAAAGAAATCTTGCAATAATTTAAAAACGAAATCAATAAGAGAATCATATAAATAAACAGATAAAAAAAACATTTTTTAACTCAGTCGTGGAGAAGTTCGAATCCTTCACCTTTAGCTGGAGTTGGTGTGAGGTTTAATCGCTCACTATGAGTGCAATTACATGAAACAATAATCACTAAATCAAGGTATTTATCAAATTAAAAAACTCAAAGTATTTAAATCATTAATTATAATAACAATGTTTTCCACTAAAAAGAAACTATAAAAATGTAAGAAAGAATTTGAAGACTTTTGAAAAATTTGGAAAGAAAAGATCATAATGATCTCTAACTCCCATTCAAAAAAGAAATTTCAAAATCAAATACCAAAAAAATCATTACCATAATGATTACGTAATTGCAATAAATATTTATAAATTTCAGTAGATGTGTAAAACAAGAGAATGTAAATAGAAAAATCCGAACCTAAAGAAGTTAAATATGTGAATTTAAGCATGATCATAAAAAAAAAATGCCACTTTTTTGCTAAGGACAAAAATAAATACATACATGGTAAATATGGATATCAAATTGTAAACATAAGCATCATTATAAGGAGTAGAAGTTTTACGATAGTTATGAAAATATCAAAAACATGTTATACGCCGGAGTGTGAATATAAATATTCTCATAAAGAATAGAAGTTGCTTATATCATAAAGAATAAATAATAGATACTTTACAATCAAGATGAAATAACAAAAAGAGAGGAGTTAAAAAACAAAAATAGAAAACAAGAAATAGTACCAAAGGATTGAAAAACCAACGACAATGTTTCAACCAAACGTCAGAAAAGAGGAAGAAAGACAGAGGGGCCATTACAAGATATAAAAAGATACAATAAAACGGGAACCAAATCAGACAGATTTTAAAATGGGGTCTAAAAACCAGACAACTAATGTATTTGACAGTGGTTCTAACCACTCAGTTTTCACCACAAACTCAGTTATAAACAGTGTAAAGCTCTCACATGCTACAATAACAATAAAAAAATTGCTACAGTATAAAAGCTCTCACATGCTACAATAAAAGTAGTTTTAATCACTGGTTCTTACTACTCTTCTAAACACCTTAGTAATTTACGCTACTTAATTTCTCAAGGAGGGCCCATTGCTTTTGCATGAAGAAAAAATAAAAAGAATTTTTAAAAATGTTCATTAATTACGTCGAGAAACAACTCTAGTTTATCTTTTCTATTATATATCTATATCTCTGTAGACATATATAACGTGGATCCTACTCCAACCAGGCAACCAAAAAAAAAAAAAAATTCCCTAAAAGTAGCCATATGCTCGTGAGAAAATGCATATGAACGTCGATGCTTTAGAACTTGTTTGTATGGAGATTTCTAAACGTGATTATGTGCATATAATGCGCGCGCACACATATACATATATTTCTTGGCTCAGCTATAAATGTACTTGTATATATATATATATATAATATATATGTACAAGTACATTTATAGCGGAGCCAAGAAATTTTTCCAGGCACAAACTAAACCAAAATTTTTAATTTAAACACAATATTACTATTTTAATAGAGTTTTAATTCAATTTTTAAAATTTACAATTTGTAAAATTATGATTCATGTATATTGTGATTGAGTCATTGTTTATTTTGTATTTTAAAATTGAAATATAACAAGGGTCTATTTGGTAAATAGATTCAAATTAGTGATTTGATTTTGGTTAATGATTTGAATTATAATTTGAGTTAATGATTTAAATTATTATCCAGATTGACGTTTGGATGTGCATTTAAGAATAAAATTTAAATTTATGTTTGAAGAGGTAGTAAAAATAGTTTTTAGTTTATTGACATAAAATCTTAATATTAATGATTTTAAAAAATATGTAATATGAATATTAATTTATTCATCTCTTTACTAGGAACACAATGAAAAAAGAATTATTTCATTCGGATATCAAATGAAGAAGTTATGATTTTTTTTCTCAAATATAAGAGAAAGAATTTCAGCTTTTATTATAGCAAAGATATCTAAGTATCAAAAGTTTAAGAGGAGTCAAAACTCTAAAAACTTGGATTCTTGATATTTAAAGGATTCAGATTTTGGGGGAAACAAACATACATCCAAAGAATTTTAAATACTCGAATATAAATTTGAGCCTATTGAATCCAAAAAATACTTCAACCAAATGCACTCTAAGTTGTTTGGGAATTTTAATTTAAACTAAAACTTTTGATTCAAACTAAAGTTATTGTAGTGCTTTTTCTTATAAAATTTAAATTACGGTAGTGTTTTTAGTTCAAACTAACAGTTTAAACCAAGGTTTTTAATTGTTCTAAAAATTTTAAAAGATGAAATTCAGGGCATTGTTGAAACGTTTTTAAAAGTTTTAATCTAAATATTGTAAAGAATAAGTTTTAATTGGGACAAAATATGAAAAAAATGTAAAAAAGTTTAGTATTAGAATTAAATCATAAAACTCGGCTTAACGTAGCTCTGTGACTCTATATATATATATACATATATATATAAAATAGAATAAGTTTTAATGGGGACAAAATATGAAAAAAAGGTAAAAAAGTTTAGTATTAGAATTAAATCATAAAGACTCGGCTTAGCTCTGTCACTCTATATATATATATATATATATATATAGTAATATAGTATATATATATATATGATAGAGGATTAAGGATAATGGCGGGCAGAAGATAGCGTCTAATGTTCAGCCTTGCGATAAGAATGGTGAACTTTGTGGGGGTATGACATATGAGTCATATGACGATGAGAAAGACAGACCTTGACATGATGGTTTTGAACAAGTAAAACAAGATAAAGATAACAAGTAATATTAAATATAAAATATATGTATATATATTGCCAGGGTATAAATATATGAAAGATATTATTTGAATATTCGCTTATTTGGCAGAATTTTAACAGCACAAATAAAAGTTTTAAATTTTTAAGGAATCAAAAAGACAAACATTTTCTATAGTTGTTAGTTCTCAATGATCTAAAAAAGGCAAATATGTCTTTTTAAAAATAGAAATGAATGTTCTAATCCACCAGCATAAAGTGAGAGGGTTGATCATAATGACCACTTTTATACTGGTACTGTGTCAAATTTACACCCCGGTTTATTCCTTCCTCAATATGAAGCCACATTTGAATGAGGAAAATCTAGAAGAATATCGAATTTAAAGAATTGGTTTCAAAGAAGTGAATGTAATAAGGGAAATCTATATGAATGCTCTTTTAATGAGAGAAAGCATAATGATTTACATTCTCTTTTAAACAATATAACATTTATGTCCTTGCCTTCTTTTAGGGGGACAAAATTGTTAGAGAAATAATAAATAAGGGCAGTTTAATTGGTTGTAAGTGTCTTTATTTTAACCATAAATTAAGGGTTCAAGTCATACTTAGCCCTACTAAAAAATAGTAGCATTCTTCTCTCTTTGTATCCCAAAAAAAAATTGTTGGAGAAATGCACGAAATTAAAAATGTAAATTAAGGGCAGATTCGAAATATCTCTTTTAAAAGAATCGTCTGGGTTTTGTCATTTGTTTTGGTCATTAATTTGAATAAGCCCTATTGTGGAGCCAATAAGCACAATAACCAAAAAAAAAAAAAAAAAAGGTCATTCTATTCTCTTAATTTATTCTCTCTCTTTCGTTTTCTTCTCACTTCTTTTAAGGACAGTGAAAGTGGATTTCCCTTCTTTTCACAACGTCACCGCCCTATTGTCTTCCCTTCCCAACAATGTCAAAATCACTGTAAATCTTCCGTGTGCATAACCATTGAGACATCTGTTGTTTATTCAAAAATTTCTATTTTCTGTTTTTAGACATCTGATTTACTAAAAGATAAACCAGTGGTTTACTTTAACTTTGAGTTTTCATGCAGGAGTATTTTTGGGCTTTTTACACAAATGCCACAAAAATAAAGCTTGGATTGATTTATGTCACAAAAAAACATTTGCAGAAAATGCTATTGCCACATGATTATATTACATAAGGTATTCCAAATATACTATATGAAGGAGTTTGATAATATGAGGTTGAAGAAAATAATGTGAAATTTGAAGAGATATAAGAGAGTTAAATTGTCATGTCAATAATTTTGGTTAAGTAAATGTGGCATGCACTGCAATACTTTTTTAGGATGTAGCAATTATCAATCCACCCCAAAAAGGATGTCGTTCAGCGCAAAATGCTCAAGTGTTTTTCCTCTTTTTATAAGCCTGTGATTTACTAAAAAGTAGACCGGTGATTTATCTTATGAGGAATTTTTATAAGTTTCATTTCTTAAAACTTACTTTCTATAAATGCTACACTTGTTTAAGTGTGGTATGACTTAAACATATAATATGAGTGGTAATATGAAACAATTTTTTTAAGTGCGACATAACATGTAGTTTTCTCTTAGGCAGCCCTTTAAACTACTAGTTTACTAAAAAGTAGACTAGCGGTTGACTCACTTAACATCTATTTACTCCAAAATAGACCAAATGGTTTACTTGTTAAAATAAACAGTAATGCACGCTTTATAACTCATGGAAGAAGCACTTATAAAAACAATAATAAGGTGTTTGAAAGTATTGGTTAGAACTAATTAGTTAAAAATACTGTAGCGTGTGAGAGCTTTACAATGCAGTTCACTTTTTCTTGACGTTGTAACATGGGAAAACTTTACATTGTATCAACTAAAAGTTTGAATTCTAATTAAAAATGCCAAACACCTCATAAAATGAAATTGGTAAAGCCTAATAATCTTCTTTCAAAAGTGAGATGTTATCTAACTATTTTTGAAAGGGTTGAACGTTGCTGTGTGCGAATCTATGTGAGCTCGTAGACGTTAGAAGGTAAAGTCACACAAGAAAGGTGGACTCATTCTTCTTGGTATCCGCTTGAACGTTACACTAGCTGGGCGTGTTTACCAAATCGTAAATATATATATATATATATATATATGTATATATAGAAAACCAAGAATTATGAGGACCATATGTATAGAATTTTATTATTTATTAGATAGTATTACGGCAAACAATCCATTTTATTTTCTACTATTTACTGAACCAATAAAATATAAATTTATCAAGTACTAAACTATCATCTTATATAATTAAATAATTATTGATTTATAACACGCGGACTTATTAATATTACATAAAAGTTAATTGACTTTTATCGTCCTTAACTTAGTATCAATACCTATATGTTCGAAGATGTTACAAGGGAACACATGATTGAATGAGAAATAGAATCACTCGTCATTTTTTTTTTTTTCACTACTCTAGTTTTTTTTTTTTGGGTAATTAATGAAAAAATTACTCTATAACTTAATTGTACTAGGGATATGGGAACTCCTTTTATCCTTGTACTTAACTTAGTTTATAACTAAGTCTCAAGAATCTTCTAAAATGCTAGCTTATTAGTTCAAACTTAATTAACAATAAATAGAAAAGGGAAAAAGGACAAAGGACAAAGAAAGAAACAAAAATAAAGCAGCAAGATTAACACTTTGATTTGAAGTATATTTCAAGGACGTGGTAACTGAAACGCGCTATTAATTAATTGCATTTGCATGATTTGACTATTACTTACATCCTATTTGTTACTTGATCAAACAATTTCTTTGCAAAACGAGGGCCTAGATATGTAATTAAGAATAGTCTCTACCTTCCCTAAGAAAAAGAAATGAATAGTAGCACATATATTACATCAAATTAAAACTAAAAAAAAATTAATTATCTGCAAGAATCCAATGACTTCGTTTAATTCTTTGACTTATGGCCACTAATTTAACGCTAAGTATAGATCCAACAACTTAGAAAAATACTAATTTGACAAAGTAATGATTTATAACGTGTTAATGTAATGTGCATACCGATCGATTCTCAACAATAATCAATCGATGATAATTAGGTCTCGAGGTTTGGTTAACTGCTCATGATCATTCAACACCTACTAATCTTGGCGCTCTTAGGGTAACAAATGAAGGAATATATAGAAAAGGATTGAACATGCTAAATATATTAAATAAAAGTTGGAAGATTCAAATGCAAACACATAAAACAAGTCACTTATTCTATCCTTAATATATATATATATATATATATATATTCAGTCGTTTATTCATAGGTACTGGAAATGAGGGCATACCCATATGATTTGCACAAGCATTAAGGATGGAACTTCAAGTTCCTCGTGACTTATTGACCTTAATTAGCTCGAACATTTACATCCAATTGGTTCAAAATATTAAAATATAATACTTAAATCATTAACGTAGGCCTTTTTTTTTTTCTCTCATGCCAAAGTTCTCGTAAACAAAATATTATATCTCAAAATGATTAAAAAATCGATGCAGAGATAATATATTAATAACTAGTTTGGAAAGGAGGGTTATTTTCCCTGTTTAGCTTCTAGTAATTATGGCTTTATAATATAATACCTACGCATTTTTTCCCATCAGATCAAAACCATATATAAATAATATATGCGCATATATGTAGATGTATACTGATGAAATTTAATGACAATTTAACAGTCTAAAATAGCATAATCTTGGAATACATATTTTTCCTTCCTTTATATATACTTGAGAATTCTTTTAAATTTTAAGTAAATGTGATATTTTTTTAAAGGAAATCTGATTTTACCAAAAAAAAAATACCTGAGAAAATAACTAGTATAACAAAGAGAAAGAGCATCCCAATTAGGTTGGCACTTAATTACTATTTGATCCGTTTTTAAATCCACTTGAAAAATATTATTCACAAAACAGGCAAAAGACAAAAAAGCACAAAAAATTAAAAAATAAAAAAAATCTTTAAAACATGTTAGGATGATTTACTTCCTCAATAAAAGATTGAAGAAAAAAGCCTTGTTAAAATCCTCTTTCCAAATGATAAACGTCCAAACTTGTTCCTGTGGTCAAAGACCCTGAAAAATTATCTCATCCACACAATTAAACTGGAGCTAGGAATTTGGTAATTAACTATTCCATGAAAGGGAGAGAGTCACGGTCGGCTGCCCACATGCATGAGTTATCGCTTTCACATTCTAATTATTGCAGTAATATACAATTTTTCTTCTTTTTTTTTCAACGGTTTTTTATATAACCTATATATGTCCAAAGTCGTTCTTAAATAGTTTGAGATATTAACCGGCGGCCAGACAAGGCATCTAAATTAATTGGATCCTTCAAAAGTATATACTGCCAATTACATAAAGTTATAAGTGTTTTTCTTTTACTCAAATCTTCCATCTAATTTTTTGTGTCTCAAATAATATTCAAACAATATCATCTTATGAGGTTGCAGGTATAGTCTGTTAATAAAACTACACTAGACTCCACCTATAGATGAAGAGTTTAAATCCCTCTATCTCAAGTTAAAAAAAAAATCATCTTAAGACACATAAGTTAATTAAAGCATGCAAAAATCAATTAGACACTATTTTAAACTTTTAAATGACGTTACATAAGGGGATTAACTAGATACGATTTAAGATATCAAAATTACATAGAGGATTTGAATCTTTTTCTTTTAAGCATCATGATCATATCATGGACAAAATCTGTTTCGCTAGTAATGCAAATAATAATAAAGGCAAATTAGATTAAACCGATCGAGATGGTTTGGTAATTAGTCACAATCCTATTTCCAATATATACGTAATAAGTTGACCATATGTACCTATTAATGTTTTAAATCTCGAACGACAAATTAAACCTCAATATCCCATTGATAAGCCACAAAAAAAAAAAAAAAAAGGAATAATTTTGTTTTTTGAAACGGTAAAAATAAAAGGAATAATTTATATAATAAGCTTTCTTTATATAATAAGCTTAATCTACATCGTACCCTCATGTTAGAGAGAATATTTAACTCATTTTAAATAAATTAATCCTCTAAAATAGGCAAAGATCTCTCTCTCTCTCTCTCTCTCTCTCATATAAATCATTACAATATTTATGTCAATTGGTTGATCGTAGTACTAGGAGGAGCGAAGCAAATTTTCAAAAACAATGCTCACAACAAGTAGAACCTCAGATTGTACCCACGAGTCCCTCAAAATCAGCACTCACCCAAAAGATGATAAATACTTCTTCTCTGATATCAATAACTTGTCATCATATGAAGAGTACTACCATGGTTCAGGATCATCTGCTTCGGTTCCATTCATGTGGGAATCTCAACCTGGAACTCCCAAAGTCAAGTTCCCAGAAAACCCTAATTTGCCTCCTCTTACACCCCCACCTTCTTTTTACCGTTACAGCCCCGTCACAAAAGAATCATCAGCGCCCAATAATACCTGGAAAAGAAGTATAATTCCCAAGGCTAATCTCTTACAGAATATATTTTTCCCTAAGCAATATGCTGCAGGGGCTGGAAGAAAGCGTTTCCATTCGTCGCCGTCTCTTTCTCCGTTGTCCTGTTCGTCGCTCGAGTCTAATTACTCTCCGAGGTCCATGTTGTATTCGTTGGTGCCGTCTTCTCCTATGGTGAGCAAAACACCGTCTTTGAAGCCCCGTGGATGGCGGAGAAATATCATTTCTAGCCCGCGGTTGTCTGTGGATTCTAGGGTTGACGATGGTGATCATGAAGACAAGGATCAAGAGTACGGTTCGCCTGTTTCGACTCTGTGCTTTGGCCGCGGTGTGGCGAATCCCAGGTTAAGATCAGGCTGCTAGTCATCCTTGATAAAGTTATTGCTTAATTAGCAAGGGTTTTAACTTGGTGAATAATGTTATGATTAATTGGAGTTTCTCAATCCATATGAAACCTAGCTAGCTTGCCTGGCTTTTTTTTCCCCTCTATTGGGAAAAGTGAAAACCTTATTAGTAATTGAAAAAAAAAAAGAAAAAAAAAACTGGAGATGATGATCAATCAGTTTATATGATCATCAAGATGATATAATACTTGGGATATAGGGATTATACATGAAGTATTACATGCATGTATTTATGATACTATATATTGTAGTCTTTTTGTTCTTAAGCATGATAATGAAAAATATGGACGGGGCTAACAATTATCAATTGTGAGATAGCAACATCAATTCCTGTATTTTTGTATTGATCAATTATAATTTTCTTGGTCATATGTAACTCTCTATATGGGCAGAATAAATAAATTAATCTGAATCCACTTTATTTTTTATTAATACAAAAGAGGGAAAACTTATTAATATTTGATTTATTTTTATTCTTTTCTTGATTCATATTAATTTTTGAAATGTTCTTAATTAAAGTGTGCCGTGAACCATGCATGATCTTCAGTCAACTACAATAGCCTGCTTCATATCTATAAAAGCGTATTTAGACTCTTTGGACTCGGTCAAGCGATTAATTTATAACAGTTATCTCTTAAAGGCAATAGTTCAACTTGAAACGAAAGATTCCAATTTGGCCTCGAGAATGTCAAACATCTTTTTTTAAAAAAAAAAAATTTAGGTGAGGATTATTTAAACTCTATACAATTTATAATAAAATAAGGTGTGAAATTACAGCTAAATTAAGGTAAAATAAGGTGTGAAATTACCGCTAAATTAAGGTTGTCTATCGAATTTACGAGAAACTTTTAAGTTTTTAAATTATCAATCAAATATCAAAATGTACGTTTCTGATCAAGCAGATGATCCAGATTGGGAATTGCAATAGAGGTCCCCATTTCATGACATATGCAATATTATATTTGTGGATTTCATTTTCGTACCACGTTCTCGTTGCAACGGTTGATAATTAGGTTTCGAAAAGCTTGATAAATATATAATTTAGGAACTTCTGCATTGCCTTTATGAGGCACGTGAATGTAGAAAAGACAAAGAATACGCAAAGCTAGAAGCTAATTTCTAATAGTGTCATAAATGACTGGAATTAAAAGTTATTTGGCATGGTATTTGAAGAAAATTTTTTTAGTAACTACCCTACCAAAAAAATTAACCTTTGAATAGATATTTTTTATTATTAAATTTGTAGAAAAGTTAATTTAATCAGATCTAATATTTAAAAACTTACACTATAGATGAAATGTGGGTCGTAAGAGAAAAAGATCCAAATTTTAAAAATACCCATTATTACTAGTTAGAAAATGAAGACCACATGGTATCACAATTAATTGGGTTGTTTCTGGCTACTAACTAGTTAGAAGACTTTGTTCTATTCAAGTCTTTATGACAGGGTAAATAGCATGAACTAATGAGCAATATTCAAATATTGTGCCATTTTTATCCCTGAAATTTCTTGTTATAGGTTATTTCTGGCAATCTGGTTCTTATGAGTTTTAACCACAATATATTACTATTGACAAATAATATCTGAAATTTTACAGAAATTATAATTACATCCCAATTACATAAAAACTAATATTTTTATAGAAAAGATAGTTAGATTAAAAAAAATACTCTTACGGTAGTTGAGTCATGAATCCACCATTTGAATGACTTTTTTTTTTATTCGGTAAACAAATAACTTTGCCATTTGTCTCCCGTACAACATTAGGAGCTGTATAGTATAAGCTAGCTTGATTTTTTTTCAAACACAAGACTAGTATATACTGCATACAAAGAAAAGTCATGTAAATGACCGGTCCACTTAACTTCCCTGTTGAAAGACGTATATTATGCATATACATTATCTATAAATTAAAAAAAAAGAAAAAAACTGATCGATATTGCATTTTAGTCAGAGGTTTGTCGGTGGATTCAAATTAAACTCTTAGAGTGGCACTGGCCATCGATATTTTTATATACATGCAGCGACCTTTTTTTTTCCTCTTTATTTTAAATCACAAAACTCATATAAATTGATCATGTTTTATAAACTGATTAACTCAAATTAAGCCTAATATACTTGGTCTTTGAGATGTAATGATACGTGGTTTTTTCTTTTTGAAGTTGAAAATAGAGAAATCAAATTTTTTAATTTTAGGTAAAATCAAGTGTGATTTTATTGCAAGACTTGCCTGTATTCATTGATACGAACTGTTTAAAATAAATTAAATCAGTTCCGGGCATGTTATAATGATTTAATTTAGCAACTGAAAATTAGAATTTTTTTTCCCCTAGATCTCAGAGATTAGAGCAAGAGAGGTGCGACTTGTTAGCCTATAAAAACGGGTCAAACAAGAACTACATTTTTTTTAATGTTTTTTTTCATCCGGCATGCTGTAAGACTTGACACAGGAACTGATGACCCACTTCCTTTGCAGCATAGGCATGATGAAAATAAAATTATTATTCATAACTTGCCATTAATTTCTAGGTTTTCCTCCTTTTCTTTGCCTAACAGAAGGTAAACTTTGAATCAACGATGAAATGAGTTGCCACTTCGTCACGTGTATGCATATTCTCTTCAAGTTCAGATCTGTGGGCACTCACAATGTCACTTGATTAATTAGTATATTTCTGCAACTAGCCACACTATACGTCTGTGAAAAAATTTCCACCTCCTATGCCTATTGGATACTGATAAATGATAAAAATAATTGATAACCGTTTATTTCATAAAATCAACCACTTTATTATTTTTAAAAAAATATGAATTTTTGTTCGAACTCATGAACAAACAAGCCATAATACTGTTCAACTTTAACTTGTTGACAATCACATGATCATCTTTCAAAATTAAAGGTTTATGCATGATGTAAAAACTTTCAATTTTGAAACGATTTAAGCATGTGTTTCAAAAATTAGTTCAAACTTAAACAATATAAGAGCTTAATATTGTTATAATATTTTAAACTAATTGTTACTTCAAACAAAGGTTTTTAAACACACTATACATTAGTCTAAAATGCTATAAATAGCACATGCACATGGGACTAGAGAAATAAAGCGAAAGCGTGACCTATATATTGTGTTTAGACTAATAAGCCGGCACCAAATCTTGTGGAATTTTTAATTTATATAATAGCAATTATCTTTTCCCTGAGAAGAGATTAGAAGTTAGGGTAGTTATGCCTTATAAGAAAGAACTTGATAAATTTATATATATATATATATATATATATCGGTTTTCCAATTTGTAGCTTGTGTATATAGTGCAACCGTGCAAGGCAGCATATAGAGTTGAACAAATTAAAGAAACTAGAAAATTGAACTTTGGGAAACAAAGAAGACCAAGATACCCCAGTGAGAAACACTCTTAATTTGTTACCTAGCTAGCACAGAAATCATACCTCTCAAGTGATCCCAACCTACAGGTACAGGTGGTTTGGATGGTCAGAGCCGGCTTTATAAACAATATAATTAGTTATAATATTATACTTAGTCATTATATGCCTAGACTTTCCTAATATATATATATATATATAATATATGTGGCCAGACTAATCACATTGACAAAAATAACTAATTATTTCAAATTTGAGTCAACAAATATACACGAATAAATAAAACCTTATAGAATATTATTGAGTTGCATATTGTTGTATTGAATTAATTTATTTTTGTTTCACACTTGTTTTCAAATTTGAACTATTTGTTCACATATAAAAAAGGGATATTTTTGTTTTTATACCTTGCATTTTAAGCTTATAAAAAAATTATATCTTGTATTTTAAACTTTAACACTTTTGTACCATTAAATTTTAAATTTATATTAAATTCTTACCTTTTTCAAATCAAAGTTTGATTTTGACAAAAAAAAGGACTTAAACACCCTTAAAGAAAAACTGAAAAATACATAAAAATTTGAGAAAAAGCTAAAAATTCTAAAATATGAAGGATATTTAGGTATTTTACAAAGTAAAAAATTGAAAAATAGATGAAAAAGTTTGAGAAAAGCTAAAATTTTCAAAATATGAAGGACATTTAAGTATTTTATAAAGTCAAAATCAAACTTTGACTTGAAAAATATAAGAATTTATTATGAATTTAAAATGTAAAGATATAATAGTGTTAAAGTTAAAAAAAAGATATAAAATTTACATAACATCAAAATACAGGGTACAAATACGAAAATAACCCATAAATAAAAGTGCAGGCTCTCCACTTGAAGATAAAATTGTTTTTTAATGATTATAATACATTTGTTAGTATTAGCTCATCATCATCTTCTCTAAAATAGTAGTGATGCAGTCCAACGTTTGGAAAAATCATGCGACACTACAAGGAATTGGATTTGGCATAATTAAGGTATCTGTTTTAGAAGGAAAAATCTTCCACTGTTTGAGGATTTAAAATGAGTAAATAATTTTCTTTTTGTTTGTGTAAAGTTTTTATTTTTTTTAAATAATTCATCTAGGGTAACAGTTAAGTCAAACCTTGATTTTATCAATTTTGGCGTAAGTTCTAATCAAATACTACAAGTAGTACAAGTTTTAAATTTCGATATTTCCTAGTTTCTGTATGGTGTGCCGTATTTTCTAACTTCTTGATAGTCTTTCAATTTCATAAATTTCTAAGCATGTAAATCTGATCAAATCTGATGAATTTTGACCACCAACTCTTTTTGTTTTGTTTTGTTTTTTTTTTTTTTTGAATCTCTTGTAATTTAGTTATAGATTTAACGATGTTTGACACAATCGACAAGCAGATGCCCAAAAACATCTCAGTCGCTTGAACTGCTTAGCGTAGGTCTTTGTTTAGAACCTCTATCTATCAAAAACTAAACTAAATCTGGACATTATAGAGTGCTTGCTAGATCTTCTTAATTTATAGTGTGTTTGGTAAATCCGTTTTAACTTATTGATTTTAATTATTACAATGTAAAGCTTTTAAATGCCACCATATACGATAAAAATATGCTATAATATATAACTCTTACAAGTTACAGTTCTAACTATCTTTATAAACAAACTATTAGTTATTTAGATAGAGATAACTATTTAGCAAATTATTTGTCACCTGTTATATACACTCGTGTATATATATATATATATGTGTAATTATATGCGTATTAAGCACGTCGTGCACACGTACGCTTCCTGCTCTATCATCACCAAAATTATTCCAACTATATAATTATAAATTTGCAATATACCACCGACTTGATCTGTAACCAAAGAAATCTGATTCTCAATCACCATTTTCTTATACCCTCTTTTGTTTGTTTCTTATAGTAAGTGAAGCTCTCGTTGACCTACTTTTCCCCCAACCTTAATTGCCTTTTTAAACACCCCTTTTCCCTATTTACAACTCTCTCCCTTTTGCCGTCTGCGCCAATATCCCCAGCAACACAACTATTACTATATATGCTTGGATGTCCAGAGAAAGATAACTACTACACACACATATACAATACACACACACACACACACACAAATCAACAATTATCTAGTAATATTGTCTTCTTCTTCTTCTTCTTCTCTTTTCTAACCTAAGTATGATTTTCTTACATTAAATTTCATTATGTTTTAGGGAGAGGTTGGATGAGATAGGAAAGAGGATGAGGAGATCAGAGATTTGTGATCCAGTACAGCCTAATTATGACAATAATTCGGAAACATTAATAATGGGAAGAAGACAATCATTTAATGGTCCTAGTAGTACTACTCATGGGATGACCTTGAACACCATCACACCTTGTGCCGCATGTAAGCTTTTGAGAAGAAGATGCGCCGAGGAATGCCCCTTCTCCCCTTACTTCTCCCCTCAAGAACCCCAGAAATTCGCCGCCGTCCACAAAGTCTTTGGTGCTAGCAACGTTTCCAAGATGCTAATGGTAATTAATTTTCCCTAATTTTTGTTAATTATAGTTGATTACTTGATTTTCTCTTTCTATATTTTGTATTGGTTTGTTATAATATATTATGTTCTCTAGGAATTGCCTGAAAACCAAAGGGCAGATGCGGCAAATAGTTTGGTTTATGAGGCGAATTTGAGGCTGAGAGATCCGGTGTACGGGTGCATGGGATTAATATCGACTTTGCAGCAGCAGATTCAATCCCTACAAGCGGAGCTTAGTGCAATTAGAAATCAGATATTAAGATACAAATATGGAGAGGCCACTAGTACTAGTACTCATCACATGATCATTTCTTCTTCTTCTTCTTCTACCGCTTTAGTTTCCCCAAATCATGGAGTGGTGTCCATTGCTTCATTGCCGCTGCAAGCTATTAATCCTCCCTCTACGCCGCCCGCCCCAATTACGCGACCTCCTCCGCCGCCTCCACCTCCCCCTCCGCCTTCTCTCATCGTCTCATTGTCTTCAACATCTTCGACTTCTTCCCTTTACACACCCTCCACAAATACCACAGGTTATAGCTCCATTTCTAGTGATAATGTCCCCTATTTTGATTGAAATATTGGTAGTTGTTGCACACACGTGCTATATATTAATTTTGATCTGTATTAGTTCAAGCACTTGCCTAATTTTGTAACTTTTTAATTTTCGCGAGTTGATTCATTTTGTTCTTCAGTTTTAGCTTCATGGTCATTTATGCAATCGTGTTATTTAATTATATTCAGCAAATTTAGGCCATTAAATATTAGAAAATTTCTTAAGCTTGATTACTCCCTATTCAAGATGTTTACATCAATTTTATTTTCGTTAAATGTGCTTTTGGTACTTGGATATTCCGACTAGAGTTATATTAAATGATTTTTACGTTTTAAGAATCATGATCTTTTCACATTACATCGAAGTACAATAATATGATATTAACTGCGGATTCCAAATTATCTTTTTACATATAATTAGGTAGCCAATAAATTAAGAATATTGGTTTCTGTTAGGAATTGTTTGTGTTTCCTTAAGGTCAGTGGGGTTCGCACGCACACTATTCGGCACGATTGAGCATTCCCACGTGTGGGGAATATTCTTTGTTTGAATTTGAAGGCCATGTATATATGCATGTTAGTTTGTGCTATATAGTTAAGATTTGGGAGAAACTTCCCTGAAACTTTATTCAAATATTTTGAAGGAGACAAAGGGCATGGTGGTTGTGATTCTTCCGATGTAAATGTCATAATTAAAGTATTTGAAAATATTGTTAGAACTATAAGTTAGAACCAAAACACTATAACATTGAGAGCTTTAGACTATAACATATGAGAGATTTGTATTGTAGCAATTGAAACTAACAAGTTCCGACTAGGTTGTTAAATGAAGCCAATATAAGTACTTATTGAATATTTGAAATTTGCGTTCCCTCCATATATTATTGCGTATTATTGGTTTATTTTTCACATTGTATACCAAAATATATATATATATATATATTGATTTGGTTTTGCCATCCGCCTTGGTCCAAATATCATAGGAGGCTGGATAATATATATGTATATATATATATATATATATTGTTGTTTTAATTTCTTCATCAAACGTTTTCTTTTTTGGTGATTTTTTAAGGTTATGATCCACATGCTATTAATTATTATGCAATCTGGCCGAGGATATCCCTTTAATTCAGAACAATGTCTAATTGGATCCGGCATCAATCTTTTCCAAAATTTCAACTTAATGCACGTTGCTATACATTTATACAATTTGGAATGTGTCAATGTCAATGAGGTGTGTGTGAATATATGACAAAGTTCTGTTCTATTTTGCAAGTTTTCAGTTTCCTTGGCGTGTGGAGCTCAACCTGATGTGAGCATGATCGCTAAAATTATTCTATTTAATACACTAAAATATGGGGAAAAACATTATAGGATGTTTAAACCAAAAAAAATTTCAGTTTAAGCTTATTTTACTATAGTATTTTATCTTATAAAATTTAAATCGTTCTAATGTTTTTAGTATGAGCTGATAATTCGAATCAATGATTCAAATGTCCTTTTTAGTTTACATGTCAACATCTTGTAACACTTAGAAATTTAATTAAACATAATTAGTGTTTAAATGGTGGATTAGTATGTCTTGATGTAAATTTGGACTTAATTTAAGTATTTTATAGTATTTTAAATTTATCCCAGTTTTAATTATTTCTATATGTTATTTTGAATTTTGAAACAAAACAATTTGCTAAATACCCGATACGTCCCAATTACAAGACTATGTGCCAGAGTACATGGTTTTGCTCTGCAAAACAACTCCTTCCCCTTAATCTATCTCCTTCTCTCACTCTCTTTCCCTCACTCTCTCTCTCTCGCTCTCTCTCTCTCTCTCACACACACACACACACACACTCTCTCTTTCTCCCCAACGCTGCCCTCTCTCCCTCTCTCTTTTTTGATTCAAATTTTTGAGTTCAAGCTTTATTCTTAGCTAGATTGGGAGGCGAGCAACATGATTTAGTCTCCACAAACTCGATTTTAAACTTTGATTCGATGTTAGTTTCTTTATTTTTCAAATTTTCAAACTTTTATCCCAAATTCTACAATTTCTTTGAAATGTTGTAATCCAAGTTTCTTAAGCTTAAGAAACCCTTAATCTAAGTTAATAGAACTCAAATCATCTAGAATCTAGGCTTGATTTCACGAAATTTTGATTAAATCAAGTTTTCATCTTTTTCTCCATTTTTGGATTTCCTTGAAAATTTCTATGTAAATCTTGCCTATATATGTTTAAATGTGTTCTAGCATGTTTTTCAATCATTTATGAATGTTATAAATGCTCTGGGACTTGAAAAATAGGTTTAAAATTGATTTTTGGGCTTGGGGAGACCGAGAATCGAAGTCTCGGACCTTTTATGTTTTTCTAGTTTGGTAGGCTAAACTCAATGTTCAGTAGGCCGGATTCATAGGTTCGGCAAGCTTGATTCATCTGGCCGATAGGTCTAACCTAGGCCAGTTCGGCAAGTCGACAAGCCGAACTGTAGAGTTCGGTAGGCTGGACCAAAGGTTCCGACAAGTTGACCGAACTTCATGAAAAATGACTCTTTTCATCCGTTTTTCACAATTTAAAACCTAGATCAAGATTTTAACTTTATGAAATAATTTTATGAACTTTACAAGCATAGAAAGACACCACTAAGATAGCTTAGGGGGTGTAGAATACCTTAAGCTAGATATTAATAAACTTAGTTTCTATTTAAGGTTGTTTGTAGTTTCGTGTAGTTAATGTATAGCGGATTGGGAGTGCGGTGTTGAACGTTGGTATGGGATATTGAGGTTAGACTTCTACCCCTTCTCCTTTGGTAGCCATGTTTTTAAAGGATTTTGGCCACAAAGCATTTTCTTTCAAATGTTTTCAAGAAATGAAGTTCATTATTGGCTAAATAATTAATTATCATAATGAACGTAATGAGAATATCCGGTAAATGAGACATGATAATGATGTGATACTGGACTTGTCGGTTAGTACCATCCAAAATGATAAAATGGAGCATGATGCCATATACAGAGATCGGGTTGTAGAGCGTGCGATCTTGGAAGCAGGTCCAGAAACCTAACTGAGCCACTTTGATGGTGATTCATATGGCTTTGCCGAAAACATGATAATGAGACTGTTTATGGATGAATAAATGATTAAACGATATGAATAAATTTAATGAGCTTTAGTTAGTTATTTGTTTATTTATTTATCTTGTTTTATAGTTTTTCTTTAAAAATGAATTATTTGTTTAAATTAAGTGTTTTCAAAAGCTTAGTCCTACTGAGCTTTTCGCTCACATTTTTCTTGTTTAAAACCTTCCCCCCCTTCTAGGTAGAATCCAGCTTAAGAAAGACTAAAGAATCGAGAAGAAACTACAAGATTAGGATATCACTGTCTAGGGTATACATTTATAAACAAGACATGTAATATTTTAATTTATTTCCCTTTTATTTGGACTGTGGTTAAGTATTTGATATTATCGATACCGTGTGTACGCACTACTATGGGTTTTGTGGGGCCCAATGGTATTGTTTATTTAATATTTTAATTTGCTTTGCTTGCTTCATATTTTAACAAATATCTTAAAAAGTTTTAAATATCCTACATTGTTATAATTAACTTAATATCTTTTAAAATGACAGTTTTTATTAAAAATTTAATTTATTTAACCTAATTAATCTGCCATGTTACTTCTTAGATTTCGAAGCGTGACACATCTCTATATTGTCAGAAAGCTCATACCATGTGTACAGAGTACTAGTGATAGAATCAATATCATTCAACATCTAGGTTGCTTGATTTCATCTCAATTAATCATGTCCTTTTTCAAAACATCCATCTAAATTTTAGGTCTGCTTGTTTTAGGAGCTCGAATCATGATGATTCAAACTTTTTGGATTTAAGATTGAGAGTTTGAAAACTATAAAGTTTAAAACTTGAATCTGAATTAATGTTTAAATGTGTAATTGAATTTAAGTTTGAAATAGAATAAAATCTAAAACTATGTTTGTATCTATGCTTAAAAAATAGGTTTAAACTAGATTAAAAGTTATAAAAAAAATTAAATTATATATTAATAAAATAAATTGTATAGAATACTAATCAAAACAAAAACCACTTGTATTTTAAAAAAGAGATTCTTTAAAAATATGAGTGAAAGTACGTGAAAGAATTATAATATAATGGGTTTATTGCAAGGCTGGCTACAAAACCGGATTTGAAATTAAGGGGAGTTGATTTTGAGTTTGAGTTGTTTTTTGTGCTCATATGTCTTATTGGAGTTTGACATTGGATATCAAACAAATTCAAACGCCTACTCAATGTTAAAGTTGGGTTCAATACTGTTGAATTTCTCAGACAAACAGCACCTTCATCTTCTAAAGGAGTTACACGTGTCTGTATTTGGTCTTTCCCCCGAGAAGAGAGAGGTATATTCCAGTTATGAAACAAATATAAAAGTTTAAAACTTCTGAAGATCGATTCTAATACGACTTGAGACATTTATCATCAATTTAAGAATAACATTCACGTTTCCTTCCAAGTGAAAGCTCAATAAACATATATATATATATATATATATATATGTGGTGGCACAAATCATTTACACACATATAACATGTAAATATTGAGATGCAATATATAAAGCAATAATAACAAAAAAATTCTTTTATTTTATACAGACCATTTATTACACATTTTTCTTGAAAGGATATTATATCTTTTCCAAGTCATAGTCGCATGATTACATATAAAACATCTCCTTATATCTCAACTTTTACATGTTTTTTCGCTCAAATTCATCAACTTTTTGTTGAAAAACGTGAACGTTTGCATAATAAAACAAGTTAGATATATTATATACCATAAATTAATAATAGATTTCAGTACACATAAAACATCTCATTATACCTCAACTTTTACATTTTTTTTGCTAAAATGTCTCAACTTTTTGTTGAAAAACGTGTACGTTGCATAATTTTAAAATTTTATTTAAAACCTTTTTCAAAACAAGTCAGACATATTATATACGATAAATTAATAATAGATCTTTGTACTTTTTAGTAGACTGAAAACTACACTTCTAACTGAAGAATCTTATTCAAAACTACTACATAAGAATTTAACCGGAAGAGCCTTAACCAATTGAACTTCTTTTCTATTGTCTTTCCATAATCGGAATGCTGATAGTCGTACATCATTCAGTCTTTTCTTTAGGCACCGTCTCTTTCCAACCACCAGAGAAGACCGAAGATTATTGTTCAAAATGCTAAACAATAAGCCTATGGGAGTTTCATAATTCTTCTCACTAGAACATTCTCTCTAAACTTCTCAAATGATCTAAGAAATAAGAGAAAATTGTTTCCTTTATATAGAGGTTGGATGAGGACTAATTCTTATTAGATTAGGCTTTAAAATTCGAGTTTGAATCAAATCTTATCATAAATGCACATTAGGCATGGATTGTTGACCTGGCAAGGGTGGTCAACAAGGCTATAATATGTCCGAACGACCGGGTTAATGTGACAAACACGGTCACGCGTTTTTTCAACTCCTAGAGAGCTATCCAATCAACTCATTTGAACCAATTGGATAACTATTACTTTATTTGACCTAGGTATACTTCATAGAACCTTAGTTTCAATTCATATAACACAATACCGAAGTTATCTAATTAAAACAATCATACATAGATAATCTCATACAAATAAAATATATTCAAATAATTCAACATGTTTACTTTGAATTAATTTATTAAATCAATTCAACTAATAAACTTACATGAATTATTAAATCTAATCAATCAATTTTAGCCAATCTAAGAATTAATATAAGTTATCAATATGTAGAAAAAACACGTTGTATCATTATAGAAAAATATGTGAGCTAGCAAAGGGGACCTGATAGACATCTATAGATCAAGCTCTTATAATTATAAAATAATATGTCCCCAACACATACATTTCATAATCACCAACTCTAAAACTGTTCCACTAAAAGCTTAGAGTAACACTCTTAAACAATACATAAATTACAAAATTCCAATAAATTTATCGTCCATATCATATTATAATGTGTAACGTCCTCATAGGATATTCATGATGACTTAAAAATAAAATTCTGTTTTACTCTTCTGATTATATTTATCTTATATTTTATTATCTCATCATTAGAATACTTATACAAATAGTATACTATTTGGTTACATAGATGTATCCAAATGGTTGAGTACTTCAGTTTCCAAGCACAAGATAGTGCCTATAAGAGGATATCATTAACTCTATAAAAGAGTCATAGATTTCATATCTATGAATAAGAAGTTCACGTCAATCAAGTGTTATGTTTCCCACATACCAACATGCGTATCTTCATATAATTTAAGATGTCACCCTTTAGCATATCAAAAGACACAAGTTATGAATATAGCCTATTTATTCATTTTAGGATTAAGAAATAATACATATGATTATCTAAAGTGAATTGATTTATTCAAATGGAATTATTAATCCAATCAATTCAACTTTAGTCCTGATCCAATATATTGTTATCAATGACAGTGTATCAATGTCTCTACCTACGAAGTCTCACTCCGATGATCAAGATAAGTCATTTCCCATTAATGATGTAGATGGCATAACAATCTTAATATGAATAAAATGCCCAACTTTATTCTCTCAATTACGGACCTTTTTATATTTAGACATTCACCATAAGATTTATATCTTCTGCATAATATGTTCATCTTATACACAATCTTAATGATTTAGATTGATAATCTTAGACTTTTGTTTGTTTATCATATATTCAATATAAATGAACATAAAGAGAACATATTTGATATTTAACTAAAATAATAAACTCTTTATTGGTGAAATATCACAAAAATTATTGTATCATTCAATTATTAGGCATTTAATATAACATTTTTACATGTTACATATATATAAGATGGACCCTCTAATAGTAATGACTAGTACTGCATTTATTTTGCATTAGAAAGTCTTTTTAGATGTATAGAAGTCAAAAAGAAAATTATTTAATTCATTGCAGATTCCTAGATGTATTTACTTACAAAATTTTCAGACAAAATCCCGTTTGGTTCAACAAAATAATCAACTAGAGGTTGCACATGGACTGGATTTGTAATTTGACTTGCGGAGCTAGACAATATTAATGAGTGAATTAATTAAGAATATCCTTGTGCAGATGTTGTTTAATGAATGGACAATACATTACTTCTCGTTGATACGCTGTGCGCTGGTCAACTAACAGACTACGGAGTTTATAGAAGAAATTAATTTATTAAGTACATCGTCTAACGAATTCTCACGTAGAAATCAAAGAACTTCGTTCAAAATCAACAAATAATTATCGATTTTTTGGAATTTTCCTAGCGTCAGTCTTTTGTGTATCTATTCATTTATTTTCTAGCTCCTACAAAAGAGCGGGCGCTGAGATATTTGCTACCAAAATTTTGAATTTAACTCCAAGGCCCAACCTGGCCCAACCTCATCTGAGAATTTGGGGCTTGATATTTTCATTATTTTGGGTTAACAACAAAAAAAAAAAATGTCTAAATATTGGGAGTGAATTTTTTAAATACCACATTCACGAAGTTGATATCCAAATATGCTCCTTCTATATAAAAGATTGAAACATGTTACTTTCACATAATAAAAGAATAAAATTATAGACCAGTTTAGCAATATTGTGTTGTGTTGTGGCTTTTTTTGTGCTACGATTTTGTTGTGCTATATTCTGGATCAGTAGCAAATAGGTGTTTAATAACTTATTTTTTAATGCTGTTGTAAACACCAGAAGCATAATTGCAGGTGCTTGATAAATTATATATAAAGCTATAAAAATATAATGACGAAAATAGACATATTTTAATAAACATGTTTATAGTTTTAGTTTTTAATTTTAATTTTAAGGTTTACCATACGTAATATTTATATATTAAAATGCTAAAAAATAATTTTATTTTTATCAAAATATATTTTAGAAAAATAAATTATTTTATTAAAAGAGATAAATTACATGTCCACATAAAAACAAACTCTAAAAAAAAAACACAAAGATGTTAAAAAAATACCTCATAAATTAATTATAAACTTCTTGTATTGATGTTATTTTAATTTGTTGTGAAAAAATAGATAGATTGGTGGTTATTATTAGTATTAAGGTTAGATTAGTAAATTTAAATTATGACAGCATAAGTTGCTGTAAAAAAACGACCATTAAGCTGCTTCTTAACTTTTCCAGTTGAGTAGTAGTTTTTAGAAACAACTATATAAAATCAGATTTTACAAAACATCTTACATTGCTGTAGACGTTTACAAAAGCTAAAAGCAGCCTCGAAAAGCAACGGCAAATGGACCCTATATACACCAAGGTTTCATCTTTAGCTTCAATCTCTTCCTTCTCCTCTTCTAGCATCCTCTACTTTCTCTTCATGCTACAGCCGCTATTGGATTTGTTCCTTGCCGTGGAGTTCGTTGCTGGGGTCCCTTGCTTGCATTTGCAAAGCCACCGACAATTGTAGCCCCCTCTCCACGCAAAGACGGCGTCAAATCCTTCTCCATCCACGCTGATACGTGCTTTATCTTTGCGCGACGCTGCTGTCAGATCTGCCTACCTCTCGTCTTGAGCCGCCTTTTGCAACATCATCTACCAGTCATGGGACCTTCCTAACGGTGTTGCTTCTGTTGATTCTTTGTTTCTTGTGTGGTTTATTCACTAATACAATGTTTGGGTACTTATTTAAAGATTTAAGTATGACGATCACAGAATACAAAAAAGGAAAAAATTACCTTTTCACTTGAATGAATGGTATGGATCAAAGGATCCACAAATAGGTGGCATCGATCCTTAACAGAATTGGAAAAAAAAATGGCAAGCCTAATTTCCTCAAAGATTAGTCTCTACTTTTACAACTATCTATAGTTTCCTTTTATTACGTAAGTATCTAAACCATATGTCTAATGTTTCGACAACACCTAATTTTAGTGTCATAAAGATTGAAACTTTATCGTAATGAAATAAGCTTAAAAAAAAAAAAAAAAAGTGCTCCACAATAGTTATGTTTAATCTGCAAATACATTCATAATCATAAAGTTCTCGACTTTATGATTTTGATAATCATTATAAGCAAAATTGAACAACAAAAACTCAGTAATTACTAACAAACAGGAGTACAAGGATTGCAACTGAATATGCACCTATTGTCATTAAAATAAAAATTGTAACTTTATGATGATAAATTTAAAATAGCCTGATTTTTGTAGTTAGAACTTCACAATAATGATGATATCATACAAAAAGCGTAGGATAGCTAGTAACACAATTAATTTTAAAAAATGGATAATATTCTAACGCTTTAAACAACAAATATTTGAATAATCAACTATATGTTTGGTTCATTAGTTCGAAACGTGATGGTTTGATCTTATTTTATATGAAATGTATAATTTAAAAAGGATTTAGATTCTTCTTGATTCAAAATAATCCAAAATAGGCTTCAATTTTATTGGTCAAACGTTGTCTCATATGAAATTTTTGGCTCAAAATGGCTAAACCATTAAACCGAACAGTCTCGTGTAATTATTTCTACTTCATTTTCCAGTTATAATTTTCTGAGTTCATACTCGGGCAATTAGATACGAATATATAAGTATATTGGATGAGGAAAGAGATGATTGGGTTAGAGCTCTCCTTATTGGTGATATTTAGGAGTACTTATATAACACCCCAAAATTAATTAAATGTTATTAGCTTGTAAAATGGTGAATTAGTAAGCTATAGTGTATTTTTGAACTTAATTTGATTATTTTAAGATATTTCTAAATTAATGTTATTTTAGATTAACTTAATGATTTTTAATTACTCTATTTTAAATTTTAAAACAAAACAATTTATCAAAATGCCTATTTTACAAAACCGTGGACGGCACACAATTTTCGCATAGTAAAACCGCCCATTACTCTCTTTATTTAACCCCTTCTCTCTCTCCCTCTTACTCACTCTCTTCTCATTCTCTCTCTTCCACTCTCTCTCACGTTCTCTCACTCTCTCCCTCAGTTTCTCTTTCTCTCTCTCAATTTTTCTCAAAATTTTGAATAAAAAATTCAAACCCAAGCTTTGGATCAGTGAATTGGAGGCTCAAGAACGTGATTGAACAACCAAGAACATGATTTAAAGCTTAATCCGAGGTTAGTTTACAAATTTTTAAAACTTTTTCAATTTTTAAAATTTCTTGGTATTTTAAAATTTAAGCTTTCTTAAGCTTAGAAAACTTTTAATATAGGTTAGAGGAACTTAGAATGACTAGAATTTAAGCTTTGTTTGATCAAAAATGGATTTGAATCAATACTTTTCATTTTTCTCTATTTTTTCCTATTTTCAGAAATTTTTGAAATCTTTATGCAAATCTTGTTTAAATTGGTTCAAAAGTGTTCTATGTTGTTTTTCTATCATCTATGAATGATTTTCATGCCTAAGAACTGAGAAAAATAGGTTGAAATGAAGATTTGGGCTCAGGAGGCCAAGAACCTGTGCTTGAAAAATTCTAAAATTTTTCAGTTTGGTTGGCCGAACTTTGTGTTTGGTAGAGCAGATTTATGAGTTCGGTAGGTCGGGTTCATACAACCGGCAGGCTGAACCTGAAAATGTTCGGCTGACCAAACTTGGTTTTCTGGCAGGCTGAACTACACAGTTCGGCCGGCCGAACTAGGGCGACCGACAAGCCGACCGGGAGTGGTGAAATTTTATTATTTTTCACTCGTTTTCACCGTTTTGAACCCTGATTTAGATTTTAACGATACTATATGATTTTGCAAACTTAAATGGCACACTAGGACACCATAAGATAGTTTAGTAATATAGGAAATCTCAAGTTAGATACTGATAGACGTAGTTTATGTATCTAAGGTTGTTCATGGTTCCGCGGAGCTAACGTACAACAGACCAGGATTACGGTGTAGGACACCGACATGAGTATCAAGGTAGGACTTCTACCCCTCTTTCTTAGTAACCTAGTTTTCAAAGGATTTTGGCCTCAAAAAAAAATTTTAACAAAAATGTTTTCAATGATTGGTTGAAAAAGGATTTTTATTGACTGATTTCTTAAGCAGTAGAATTGAGGTGGTTTTCATAATAAACCTCATAATGAATGTAAAAGACTATATTTGGTAAGAAGAGATTTTAATAATTATAGAAAGATATATATATATATATATATATTTTTAGGGCATAATGCCATATTAGAGATCTGGTCGTGCAGTGCGTGACCTTGGGGGCAAGTCCCGAAACTTAACTTGGCCACTTCGGTGGTGATATAAATATGGTTTTCCCGGAAGAGAATATTAAGATACTTTCTAGATGGACTATTTTTAAAGGATATATTTACATGATTTTATTTCTTTAACTTTGCTTTTTGTTATTTGTTTTGAAAGGTAAAATTATATTTCAATTAAATATCTGTTTATAAAATATAGTCCTACTGAGCCTTTGGCTCACCTTTATTTGTTTTAAAATCTTTCCCCCCCATAGGTTGATTCCAGCTTAGAATCAAAGAAAAGTCCGTTGACTAGATTTGCAACTAGTAAAAGACTTGGGTAGGTTGTGGTACAGATTATTCAAGGTATATGTATAACTTTAACTTTCTCTTTTTCTTTGGATTGTGGTTGTAATTTAATATTGTTTGTACCATATGTGTGTACAAGTTATAGGTCAGTGGGACTCATTCTCATTTCTTTTTTTTTCTTTATTATTTCCTTATTGTTTACTTTGTTATCCATATTTGTTTAATCATTATAAATGCTTGTTTTAAAAAGGTTTAAAATTATCATATTTTTTTATAACTAATCAATTATTTTAACCTATGTTTAATTAAAAATTTCTATTTAATTAACTTAATTAACATACCACGTCACCTGCCGTACCTCGGGGCGTGACAGCTTGCTTCACTACATAGATGTATTCACATGTAGGATCTTCATGATGGACATCTATGTAGTATTTTTTTAGGATATGACTATTTTAGAATAAGATGGACATCTATGTAATATCTTTTGATAACTCAAATATATTTATATATTTTTATATATAGTTGGAGCATTTTGTTCATGTTTATAATAATGCAAAGATTACCAAAATATTGATAAGAGGATTCTATTTCAAATTTTGTTTTTAATTATTGAACTAATATAATTTATCCTTTTAAAAATGTGCTTTTTATGTAATAAAATTATTTTTATTATTTTTAATTCATTATATTATGAATTAAATGATAATTTTCAGCTAAGGGTGTTTTTGTCAAAATACAGTTGATTTCATTCCATTCGTTATCCAACCAAACTGCATAATCCTCATTCAGGTATTCATTCCTTAATTTCAACCAAACTAGAGAATCACTTTTTGTTTTCAGCATATTCTTATTCCATTCCATTGTGATTCTCATTACCATTTTACCATTCCAACCAAACGCACCCTTAATTAGTTTGGTTTAGGTAGCTGCATAATACACAACTCTTCTTGACAACTAAGCAACGAAATCCAACTCTACAAAGTTATTTTCTAGTCAAACACGTTTTCGTGGATGAAAGTGACATTGATTGCGGAGTTAGGATATTGTCTGGGACCAATAAACCCAACATAGTGTTTTTTATTTTCTTCCATGTTGCTGCACATTCCATCGGGCTCCGTCATGCTTTTTCAAGATATATATCTTGGGCCAATATATATCACTGCATAACAGTTTTCTCTTGTATTTTTCTTTTTAATGGAATTGTTGGTGTGATTAGCTATAGCTAGAGCAGTTGAATACACAGATAAATGACTAATCACATTGAAATGGATTTGAGTTTTTTTGTCACCAAATGCTGGCTATTCAAGAAAGAATTTGGGTTCAAACCATATGACTCCAACCAAAAGAGTTTTTTATACAAATTTTTTGGACTAATGCTGACTTAGCAAGAGAAGTTAAGGCAAAACAAAACAAAAGATAGAGAGACAAAGACGCTAGATTTGATTAACTAACGTTTGGACCAAGAGCAGTTGGTTCATCATGGCTATTCATCAAAGTGAATAGTACATATCCTGTTTTTTTTTTTTTTTTTTTTCCTTTTTCCTTGTTTGATGCAATGCAATTGGCACATGTGGAATTTACGCCTTTGTACTTATTTGACCAAGTGTTTGAAAAGGTATATGTAATTAGTTTTTAGAACCGGAATTTGATCGTTTCATTTACTTCTTCAAGTCAAACAATTGATATAAATTACAATCCGTTGAAAGAAAGGGTAGCAAAGTAGAATTGGTAACAAAAAATATATTTAAGTAAAGAAATACCATCATGAACTTCTTATAAATCACAAACCAAGCTTTATTCGTTGCCAACAAAATCCCAAAAAGAAAAAATTAAATAAACCCACATTCAAACACTTGATAGTCGACAATTAATTAATTAATAAATAATCAATTAATTATCTCAACACACATATTTAGTTGGCCCGAGCACAATGCTTCCTAATTTCACCCTTTGATCCAGTGAGCGGGTCGATATCTCCCATCTTGATCATGGCAGTGACGAAATCTGAATGAAATCTGTTAGGGTTTTCTTTGTAATGTTTAACTAAGGAATCGGTCGATCCACCGTTAAACAAGACTTGATCGGAGTGAAGGAGACCCTTTTTGTTGATGAGGTTTGTGTAGTAATTATTGTCAAATGTGTTGGGAGTTGACACATCTAGATCTGCAACGTTGTTATCTCCCGAATTTCTTGGGCACTTGCTCCGCCTAGCCTTGGCAAATGAACCATCAATGTTGGTCTCGTTGTATATCCTATTTCTGAATATTGTACACCGAGCTTTACCAATTGTGTGGGCTCCTACATTATTAGTAATCAATTTATTTGTCAAAATTTAATAAGTTAATAATAATACGGGAGAATGAAGAAATATCAGATTTTTAAAACTTTTTGAAGTAAATATCAAGTTTTGAAAATATTTACAATAAATGTTATATTTATAATATAAATAACTTATTTACTATGTAAGTAAGAAATATTGACATAATAAAGAAGGAGATAAATACATATTTACAATATAAATTTGATATTTAATATAAATATTTTCAAAGCTTGACATTTACTATAATTAATTTTGATAAAGTCACATTTCCTATAATTTTTTATAATATTATTTAATATTTGTTATAATGTAATGATAAATGCATACTTGACTCACTTTGAGTGTAAATTTTACCCAAAATCCAATAATAATGATGATGATGATAAGTATACTAAAACAACAAAATTCAAACTGACTTTTTTTTGCTCTGAAATATTCAAAGGACTTAAAAGAAGAAGGTTATAAAGAGGGAAGTTAGAGTGTCTGAGAGAAAAGCTCCAACTCGAAATATAACATATGAGAGCTTTATATTATAATATATTTTTATTTTACACTATAACATGTGAGAGCTTTACACTTTTTGCAATTTAAACTCTATTAGTTTGTTTGGTATTTTCAGTTCAAATCAAAACTTTTAGTTGCTAAAATATAAAGCTCTCACATGCTATAGTGCTTTAACGAATTGGCTCTAATCAATGCTCCCAAGCACCCTCTAAAGTTCAATTAAACCACTCCAGAACGCCCTAGTTGAGTTATATCAGTTACCAGCTAAGGCAACCATGTCCTTGGCAGAGAGACCTTTGGCTTGGAATCTATTTATGAGGTTGCTAAGGTTTGAAGTGGGAGGTGGGATGATTCCACTATTGGCGGCAGAGAAGCTTGCTGTCTTTGAATCCCTTCTTCCAACTTTAACTTCATATTTGGGTCCTCCAAGCTGCATATACATAAGCATATGGATATACATATACATATACATATATGTGTGTGATGTACATAAAATCATGAAAACATTAATACTATATCCTTAATTATATATCTTGTTACTTGGTTACAAATTATTAATTTGTCCCACATGATAAAAAGACTTACAATAGCAACTGAATCACGAGCAGCAATGGCTAAGATATCAGCGCAAGAAACAACGCCAGGGCATACTTGCTCCACTTTGGCCTTTATTTTATCCACAACATCAAATCCCCTAGCAGAGTGGTTGTTAGGCCCTGCTGTCTTCTCACCTCTGAAAGAAGAAGTGTCGTCCAACAGTATTGACCCATCACAACCCTGTCGTTTATCAAGCATGTGATCAATATGTATTAGGATTTAAAATATCAATATTATTTTTTTATGGGAACAGATACTAATATTAATGTTAGTCGTGGTAATCACAGATTTAGTCTGCTGATAAATTTGCACCCACTTCTAATAATGAACTTCTAATTTCAAATTTATCTTATCTTCCAATGAAGAGAAAAAATTTAATTGAGAGCGTTTATAATAAGACAAACATTTTAAGTTTGATCCAACCCATGCATTTTATTATTTTAACCGTTGAATCAATTTTTTAACGATCTAATCTGTGATCATTTATGTTAACAATTTGTAACATACGACGTAAAATTAGTTATAATTAGAATCAATAATTAAAATAATAGAAATGCATGCCATAGTTTTGGCTTATTATATTTATGGCTTAGGTTTTTAATGCATAATGATTGCTGTATAAAAGCCCAAAATAGTTCTGGCTAGCCATCAATATATAAGACTGTTTTGTATCTGTACCTAAATAACAGTAAAATATTAGTGATATTTAATGCAACATTGGCTGTACAGCACATGTTGTTGAAAATATGTTTCAACTACTTCTACGACTACAAGAGATTGACAAGTTTGATACATGCAACCAAAAATCGTACAGTAAGGCATGCTTCATTCCAAAATTACAAGGTCCATGCAAGAACCAATCTTAGGCTGCCACGCAAAAAACCATGACCATACGTTACAATTACCCGTACGTGGAGCTTTATTTAAAGTTCTTATCTGGTTTCTATTATTGCATCAAGTTTGATCGGTCAATTGTGATACCACATCAACGTCGGCCCAATTATATAATAAAAAACTTTGGTTAAAAAAATAGTGGGGATTATGCCGTTATGGTATGAAAGTAAGATGCCCTTAAAGCGCAAAAATTAGCTTTGGCACGACTTAAAAGGCTAAATCAAGTGGTTGGTTTTTGTGTAGAAGGATATGTGATCAAGATGATCACATTCAAATCTTGTAGGAACTTATGTAAAATATATGTACTTTTCATAAATGATAATAATAAATGAATAAAGCTAAGAAATTACATTCACTATTCTCCTAAAAAAATTATGTTCACTAAAATATTTGGTGAAAAAATACATGCAAAAACAACACTGCATCGTAATTGCAGACTAATGTTGATCTATTAGGCTGTTTGGCAATTATAGTTTGAATGGTTGTGATTATTAAATAATATAAAACTCTCATATGTTTACTACAGTTTAAAGCTTTCACATACTATTGTATTTTAAACCGTACCTAAATATTAAAAGCAGAGTTTAAATCACTGAATTTATGAAGTTTTGAGAAACAATAAATAGCACCACTGTAATGCTAATTAAACACAAATTTTATCTGTACGTAACATCCCCAATTGTACAGCAAAAAATGATCAATCTAGCATCATAACGCTGATTTTAAACCGCACCCAAGTTGCTACAGTATAAAGTTAGCAAAAAATTACTACAGTTTAAAGCTCTCACATGTTACAGTATTTTAAACCGTACCCAAATATTAAAAGCAGAGTTTAAATCACTGAATTTATGAAGTTTTGAGAAACAATAAATAGCACCACCGTAACGCTAATTAAACACAAATTTTATCTGTACGTAACATCCCCAATTGTACCGCAAAAAATGATCAATGTAGCATCATAACGAGGATGTTTGACATTCTTGCTTCGTGAAGTTTTCACAATTGGCAAGTTAACTTCTAAATTTTA
>CAMOHE010046565.1:6307-17117 GCA_946598075.1 Artocarpus hirsutus | reverse complement strand
AAAAAAAAAAAAAAAAAAAAAACGGAAACGTAACTTACGTTTCAAGGTTTTGGCTTTACTTATATATTATATATGTGTATATAAGGAATCTTGACTGATTCGTTAAGGTCAAAAAAAAAAAAAAAGAGGAACTTTTTCGTTTAACTTTTTTTTGTTTTACCTATATATATGTATGTGTGTGTACTGTATGAATTTATATATGTATGTGTGTGTACTATACGAATCAGTTTTGTGATTCGGGAAAAAAAAAAATAGAAAGAAAGAAAGGAAAAGATAAAATGTTATAACCTTGTAAATTATATCCTTTATGTGTGATATGGTGGTTATTTTTTAAATTGAAAGTCAATTGAAAAGTGACTGATTGTTTAGATATAAAAAAAGAGAGATAACAGTTATCTCAAAAGAGTTTTCCATTCACGTAACTTTTGTAAAATACTCTGAGAGAAAAACTGAGAGTTTTTCTCTAAAAAAAAAAAAAAGTCTGCTATCTCATGTGTTAAGTACATAGCAGATTCAAAAAAGTATGAGGAAAATTAATTCTTGCAGTTTGACGCTCACTCGCTTTTCTATTGGTGTGGAGGCTTGAATTTGAAGATCATGGTGTCAAAGAGGAAAGCTAAGATACCTGATAGTCTTCAAAAGGTTGTAAAATTCCTGAAGCTTTCCTTTATTAATTAAAATTATATATCTATTTTCGACGAACAAAGTTTTTAGAAAATTTTTATTTGTCAACGATCCTCCTCTTCCGCTGCGTTTCTTATTTTAATTTCCAACAAGTTTCAGTTCTAAATCATGAAGCCTTAATTTTATAATGTGTCGTGACATTATTACTGTAAATAGCTAGGGAGTACCATATTGGATATTCATTCTATAAGATGTTAGATACTGACAATAAGAAACAAAACATACTAATTTCCCAATGGAGCTTAAGTTTGCAGGATCAGGATAGGCATCACCAAAGAGAGATCATCAATTTCGGCTTCTCCGGGCTCGGAACAAATTCTCAAGGACCACCAACACTAGAAGCAATAACAACAACAACCTTTTTGAAGCGATTGCGAAGGAAAATGGCGGAGGTCATGTCGTTTCGTGGACGGAGGAAGATGGAGCTGTGAGGATGAAGATTGTCGTGAGGAAGCAAGACTTGAAGCAAATGTTAGAAGCCATGAGCAATATGAATAGCAAGAAGCAAGCAAATATGCCTGCATCGTCCGTGGAACAACGCCTGAATCTTTTGCGGAAGAAGCACCAAATGTTGAGGGCCAATAATATGGCAAAGCAGAACCGGCGGAGTTCTTGGAGTCCTGTCCTGCAGAGCATTCCTGCAGAACTTTGAGTTTGATTGATCACCACATGTTTTCACCGGTGTTCATATTATCACATGTTTTCACTGGTGTTTATTATATTAACTTTTTTTTTTTTTGGTTATGATCGTTTGTAAATTTTTGCTTAAAATCCACCGGAAATAGAAGAATAATTTTTTTTATTTTTATTTTTGTGTCTAAGCTATCCCCAAAGCCTATGTTGGCTTCTATAACATTGAAATGCTTGTCCATTTGGAGCTTTTAACCCACCTAATTAGCAATCTATAGCCAAAGGAGTCGGAAAACGGAACATGAGTGTTAAATTTTTAAAACGGGGCGCTTTTAGCCGATGGCCAGTGTCTTTGCATCACGATAAAGTATAATCCCAAGACAAAAGTGTTGTTAAGGTTTAGATTTATTGATAATGTCGAAGAAATGTCAATGTCTATAGATATTTTGAAAAAATAAAGATATCTTTAAAAAAAACCTTAAAATTTGTTATTAAAACTTTCCAAAACATTAAAATAATCAGTATTATTTAATTTGAACCAAGTTAATAATATAAATAATATATTTTTTTTATTTAATATTTTTTTCCATACTCATTGAAAACAAGATATAATAATATACTAGAGTAACAATCTTACGGATATATTGTATGAGAAACAATAATCATGCACACTAATAGATAGAAAGTAGAAGTATACAACGTTTACATTTAGATGTTATAAAGCTTAAAATTTTGTAGGAAAAAACATCAAGAATCACATGAATGTTTTTTGAAAAAAAAAAAAAAGGCTTAAAATTGTGAATGTATTATTAGAAGAAATAAAAAACAAAATTAAAAAAGACTACTTTTTTGTTGAATTATTTTTTCCTTATTCTTTTTTTTTCTCCTTAAGCAATTTTTTATGTTTGGGGTTTTTTCTCCAAAGTTGAAAAAAAAAAAAAAAAAGACATTTGTTCTGTTAAGCCGAACAAAATTTGGCCCAAAGATGTTATTTGCAATAAAACAAAGTTTGAGAGAACATAATGCTATTTAGAAAGTTTTAAATAAAATAATAGAAGTAGTATAGTTAAAAAAAAACTTAAAAAAATGTTTAAAAATTAAGGGAGTTAGACGAACGAAGTTTAAGGAGACTCATTGAAACAATTTAAAAACATAGAAAAAAACAACCTAAATGATATAGTTTGAGAGATTAATGCGAAAATAATCCTAAAAATTTAATCTATAGACCTTTATGGTTTTTTATTTTTTTTTGAACTACAGCACCAGAATGGTATCGTTTCTATGAAAGAAAGTGCTTTTCTTTCCGCCGACTACCGAGCAAAAAAGCCCAAAAAAGCACACGAACAAACAAAAATGGCGGAGCCACCCATCTTGGCCAATGGGATTGCAGCGGAGTTTCCCCCGGGGCTTAATTGAGGCTGAGAATCGTCATTTCCGTTCGGGTTTCGACCAAGGAAGAATCAATTTCCCTTTCCTTCTTTGCAAAAAAATAAATAAATAAATAAATAAAGAAAAATACTCTCTCACTGTTCCTGGAAAGCAAAAGTGCCCAAAAACGAAGAAAATAAAAGACAAAACGACACTTCTCGGTGTGAAGAGGACGCGTGGTGGGATATTCAAAGATTCACCGCCCTCGCTTTCTGACACATCGCTTCCACTCCATACCAAGTGTGCCAACTAATTCCGGCTTCTACCAATTCTCGCCTCCCCTGCCCTGCTTCTTCCACTTTCCAAATGGTTTCTAATCTTCTTCTTCTTCTTCTTCTTCTTAATTTGCTTCTTTACTGATTGAATTGTCGCTTTTTTATTTTCCTGTTCGATTTGGTTTCTTTCGATCCTTTGACCCCAAGAAGAAAGGTAAGGTTTATTTTTTTTATATTTTTTTGGCTCTCTTGAATATTTGATAAAGGATGCATCGTTCATCTTTTGGCTGGTCTAATGAGACCTACATTGCCATTTCATTTCTGTTGCCAATTTCGCAATCTTTGTGAGAAATTGCGTACGTATGTGCTTGATTTTTTTTTTTTTTTTTGGTTGTTGTTGTTGCTTGAAATGGGGAATAGAATCTTAGCAGGAACTCCGTTTTGTGTCCTGTGCTCCCATTTCATGGTATTATCAGATTGACAAATTTTTTTTTTTTTTTTTTCTGTTGCTTTATATATACCAAGAAAACCTTGAAATGGTGTATTTTGGTTATTTCTACATAATTCATACCAAGAAAACCTTCAAATGGAGTATTTTGGTTATTTCTACATAATTCGGCCTTTAATCTATTTATTTATTTTTCTGTGTCGGTGGCGCTTCGCTCGTTGATTAATCTAATATGGCTTGATATATTGAAACCTGATGTTCCCTCATTTTGTTCGTGCTACATTAGCTCCTTTTTCTTTTTTAAACCACATTCTACACATGCTTTGCACAATTGTTTAAATCAAACATAGCATATTACTGAAAAATGAAATGCAAAGAACCAGCGAGATGCATGTGCTTGAATTGTTAAAACCAATGGTTTAGTTCTCACTTTGAGGACTGCCCTTTTAATGTAATTGAGTTTTTTCCCTTATTTTTTATGTTTTAAGGTATGGTATCTATTGCATGCAGAAGCAGAGAGGCTCATTGAATAGGCAAAGTTCTGCTCCAATGCGGGAGTACAACACTTCTGAATATGTTCCTCTAGAGGAAGGATCTTCTCCAAAGTTAGAAAGGATTTATAAGGTATCAGTTGTGCCTCTTGTATTTTTGATCTTCTATGAGGTTTCAGGAGGGCCATTTGGGGTTGAGGATAGTGTCCAGGCTGCTGGTCCCCTTTTAGCCCTTCTTGGTTTTCTGGTTTTAGCGGTCATATGGAGCATTCCGGAGGCCTTGATCACAGCCGAGATGGCAACAATGTTTCCCGAAAACGGTGGATATGTTGTTTGGGTTTCGTCAGCTTTGGGGCCTTATTGGGGCTTCCAACAAGGTTGGATGAAATGGCTAAGTGGGGTCATTGACAATGCTTTATACCCGGTTCTATTCTTGGACTATCTCAAATCAGCAATTCCTGAGTTGGAAAGTGGTCTCTATAGGGTGTTTGCAATACTCTTCTTGACTGCTGTTTTCACTTACTTGAACTATAGGGGTTTGACCATAGTTGGTTGGGTTGCTATTTTGTTGGGGGTGTTTTCACTTCTTCCATTTGTATTCATGGGAGTCATTGCGATTCCCAAACTAAAGCCTTCGAGATGGCTTGTGGTGGATCTGCAGAATGTGAACTGGGCATTGTACTTAAACGTTTTGTTCTGGAATCTAAACTACTGGGATTCGATTAGTACTCTAGCTGGTGAGGTAGAAAACCCAAGTAGAACACTTCCGAAAGCTCTCTTTTACGCTCTTATCTTGGTCGTGTTGGGATACGTTTTCCCCCTATTAATAGGAACTGGAGCTGTCCCAGTTCATCGTGAACTGTGGTCCGACGGTTATTTCTCAGACATTGCAAAAATGCTCGGTGGCACGTGGTTAAGATTTTGGGTCCAAGCAGCATCCGCGTTGTCAAACATGGGGATGTTCGTAGCAGAGATGAGTAGCGACGCATATCAGCTTCAGGGAATGGCGAACCGTGGGATGCTTCCTGCATTTTTTGGCAAAAGGTCTGGGCATGGAACTCCTCTAACCGGGATTCTGTTTTCTGCATCTGGAGTGATTTTACTCTCCTGGTTGAGTTTCCAGGAGATAGTGGCTGCAGAGAACTACTTGTACTGTTTTGGGATGATTATGGAGTTCATAGCATTTGTGAAGTTGAGGATGAAATATCCAGCTGCATCTAGGCCTTATAAAATACCTGTTGGCACAGCTGGTGCAATTTTGCTGTGTGTTCCTCCAACCATTTTGATTTTCGTGGTCTTGGCTCTCGCTTCTTCTAAGGTCATGGTGCTAAGCATCTTGGCAGTGATAATTGGGCTTATCATGCAACCTTGTCTCAAGTACACTGAGAAGAAGAGATGGTTGAGGTTCTCTGTGGAGTCTGACCTCCCAGACATCCTTTCTACAGATCACCAATGCAATGAACCATGAATATCGGTACAAAAACTTTGATATCAAGAAAATCTCTTACTTCTGATGACGCTATGCCAGCGCTTCTTTCTTTCGCTACGTTTTCTTCCCTTAGTATTTTATGTTTTATTTTTGGTTGTGGAGCCTAATTTTTGCCTTGATCCAGAGTAGTAGGTATGTTTAAGCATTCTATATGTGTATTGGTTTGTCTTTAATTTCCTTTGTATGGGACTTTTGGGAACCACTTTCTGTAGAGAAAAGCAAAGCGACTAAGGTAAATGTTGTCATTGTGCCCGGTTCTTTTTCTGACTAGTGATAATTTGCGGTAGTTAAAAATGGACAGTCAAAAATAGACGTGCCTCTTAAATTAAGAGGGAATTACTGTTAATTTTGTGCTTTCCTTTCTTACTTTGTTCTTCTCTCCCCCCTTGAGACTTCAATTCCTAACATTTTATTCTCTACCTGCAGATGCCTGTATATATGTTGAGAGGCTTATTTCATCCGGGGGAGGGTTCTACTTATTCACATATGGTGAGAAAGTGAGGTGCAAGGATTATCAAAACCGCAAAGAGATTGCTCAAGAGTTGACACAGGACGTCAACTTCAAGAAATACTATCAGAGAAATGATGTTAATATACTGATGCAGAAGCTGAGCTTCAAGAAAATGATGCAGCAGTGATTGTCTTTGAAGAATATTTGCTCATTCAACGAGATAAAATGAATGAAAGAAAACCCGTATTTTATTCTTTGATTTGCTTGCCTTATGCATAAAAAGGCAGTGTCGTTTAGTTCCTGAAATGCTGATGTTTCCACTTGCCGGTTTGTAAATAATGTAGTCAACCAATGTTTTTGCCTTTCTTGAGAGAGCTCTTTTTTACTGTAGCAACTTTTTTTTTTAATGCCAAACAATCCATTAGTTTTTCATAGCCATTAGTACTACATGCAACGGGCTAGTTTTATCACCAAAAAGTGGTATCTTTTTTTTAAATTTTTGGAAAAGAATAACAATTATGGCCGTCAAAAAAACAATTATGGCCAATTTAATGCTGAGAGCAGTGCAGCAAGTTAGAATCTTATCAGGAGGTATAAAACTCAAAATTGTACACATATGATAGAACTTGATGTAATTCAAAAATACTAGTATACTTGTGCAAAGAAATTTCCAATTATGTTTTGTATTTTCTCCTGTGAATCAAATTTTTAATTTCGGATGATGAGATCTATTTATATAGTAAGATAATATCAGATAAGGTAAATTAGTAGTGGTTGTAGAATAAGTTTAACTAGAATCACTGAAAATATATGTTTTAATTTAATTTATAATTATTTTTTAAAAAGCAAGGTCTGAAGGCTATACAAGTACGCGGCTTGACACGGGATATCGAGCATAATGCGATAGCTTGTGCATAACAAACCGTGTCTGTTTTCTTGGTCGAGTATCACTGTCGGTGGTACGTGAAAACGACAGTATTTATCTTATCATCAGTTCCAGAATCCTGAAGAAAACGTAACAGATGACGCTCTTGATCCACGGAGTGCTGTGCCAAGGGCATTTTAATGGTCGCGATGTCGAGGACAGAGGCAATCCCATATTCCGAAAGGGATGAGCCACTTCTCTAGCGCTTCTTAGATCCTGAAACTGTCCGAAAATGGCCGTAACGATATCTCGTTGCTACCATTACTGCCACAACTCCATAACCCCGATAAAGCTTTCGGAGAAACGGCTAACCGATTCCAAGCCCAGAACTTGGAAACCGATTCCAAGTTGTAGAAAAAAACCAAAGAATTCAATCGAAAAGAGCCGAGATTCGTCTTCGTCGATCACATGGGATCTTCGGAAATATATTGATTCTGGGCAAATGAGGGAAGCACTTGAAATCTTCGAGAAAATAAGCTGTTCCGAGACTTATATTTGGAATCTCATGATTAGAGGGTTAACTGATAGTGGGTTGTTTTTAAAGGCCGTTGATTTTTATCACAGAATGCAAAGGGAAGGAATACGAGCGGATAACTTTACCTACCCATTTGTGATCAAGGCTTGTGGGGCGTCGTTGTCGTTTTCCGAAGGACAAAAGGTCCATGGGAAGTTGTTTAAGGTTGGCTTGAGCTCGGATGTTTGTGTATGTAACTCGCTTGTTTTTATGTATGGGAAACTTGGTTGTATAGAACTTGCAGATATGGTGTTTGATGAAATGCCTGTGAGAGATCTTGTTTCTTGGAATTCCTTGATTAGTGGATATGTTTCTATTGGGGATGGTAGAAACTCGTTACTCTGTTTGTTGGACATGCAAGCATTCGGAATGAAGCCCGATAGGTTCAGCATGATTAGCGCGCTGAAAGCTTGTTCCATAGAGGCCTTTATCCGAACTGGGAAAGAAGTTCATTGTCAGGTTCTCAAATGTGGGTTTGAGTTGGATCTCATGGTTCGGACTTCGCTTCTTGACATGTATTGCAAGTGTGGTAGGGTGGATTTTGCTGAGAGGTTGTTTCGAGAGATTTCTTTGAAAAATATTGTGGTTTGGAATGTGATGATCAGAGGGTATGCATTGAATTCTCAACCTCTAGGGTCATTTGCTTGCCTGAAAAAGATGCAAGAGGATGATAGCTTGAGCCCTGATGCTATTTCGATCATTAACTTTCTCCCCTCATGTGCACAGTTAGGAGCCATTTTGGACGGTAAATCTGTTCATGGATATGCCGTTAGAAAAGGGTTTCTCCCTCATGTGGTGTTGGAAACTTCTTTGATTGATTTATATGGAGCCTTTGGAAAGTCAAAATCGGCGGAATATATATTTGATCGAATGGAAGAAAAAAGCTTGGTAACATGGAATTCCATGATTTCTGCTTACGTACAAAATGGACAGAATGAGGAAGCATTGGACCTATTTCAAGAACTCTTGACAAAGCCTCTGCAACCAGATGCTATTACTATAGCAAGCATCCTACCTGCATACTCTGAAGTGGCGTCGCTTAAGGAGGGGAAGCAAATTCACGGTTGTATTGCAAAATCAGAGCACTGTTTGAATACGTATATTTCGAATTCACTTGTTTACATGTATGCAAAGTGCGGTGAACTAGAGACTGCTAGAGAAATTTTTGACCGGATATTGTGTAGGGATGTCAGTTCATGGAACACTATTATTATGGCCTATGCCATTCATGGGTTTGGAAGAAAATCAATCGAATTGTTCTCCGAGATGAGAGATGAGGGCATCAAACCCAATTACAGCACCTTTGTTTCCTTGTTAACATCTTGCAGCACATCTGGCATGGTCAACGAGGGGTGGAGATTCTATAACTCAATGAAAAGAGGCTACGACATTGATCCGGGGATAGAGCATTATGGTTGTATTCTTGATCTCATCGGTCGAACAGGCGATCTTAATCGAGCCAAGAATTTTATTCAAGAAATGCCATTGGCACCCACAGGCCGGATCTGGGGATCATTACTAACTGCTAGTAGAAACCATACAAATATTGAGCTTGCCGAACATGCTGCGGAACACATTTTTGCTTTGGAACATGACAATACAGGGTGTTATGTTTTGCTTTGTAATTTGTATGCCGAAGCCGAAAGGTGGGCAGATGTAGAAAGGATAAAATCTCTCATGAAACAAAGAGGAATAGAGAAAACTGTTGGATGGAGCTTGGTAGAGAGCACTACATCACGTAAGCCTCACAGATTCATCAATCAAGATAGATCTCACGTTCAAACTAACATAATCTATGATGTTTTGGATATACTCTCGAGGAAGTTAGGGGAAGAGAAAAGTGGTCATGGAATGATCAAGTTAAAGCCACTAGATTTGATGAATAAAAGAGCATTTTCCCCAGAGAATCACAGTGTGAGATTGGCAATCTGTTTTGGCTTGATCTCCACAAAAGTTGGAAACCCTGTTCTTGTGAGGAAAAACACTAGAATTTGTAAACACTGCCATAGTTTTGTAAAGAAGATTTCGGAGATCACCAAAAGAGAGATCATAGTTGGGGACTCCAAAGTTTTCCACCATTTCAGAGATGGGAATTGCTCATGCTGTAATTATTGGTGATTGTTGGTAATTATTAAAAAAAAAAAAAAAGAGTTGGTGAAATTTGACACGCATGTGGATATATGTTGAAAGTTTTGATCAGATCCACATGTTGTTCAAACATTTTCGTCAAGAAGATTATGTAGATATCAGACGTCATTTTGTCACAACAGCAATTAGACATCGATTTAAATAATAATTATCTTTAGCCAAAAAAAAAATTCTCTAGGATGCATCTTATTCATGAAAGTGACAAAACCTGTGCATTTGGATAATCTCTCCTAATGGATAACATCCTACACGTATCCCGTAAGTGAGTTGGCCTTCTGCTTTAATTTCGTGGCACTTAATCATTAGAATGAACATCAATTCACACCGACACGGCCACACCCACCACGCATCAATCTTCACACTCACAAAACTTGAATTGAATGCCCAAAAAAATAAAAATAAAAATAAAGGCGTTGCCCACCGAATTTTAATAAAATAGTACATTGCTATTGTGAATGGCTCGTAAATGATTATTTCTAACGACTAGTTTATAGCTTCTTTTGAGCCTTTGCAATTACGGTTCCAACCAGTTTTTGTTTTAAAAAAACAAACCATTCCAACTATAAAAAAGGGTTCCATAATTCACAATTTGTCCACCAAGATAAGTTTTCTACAATTCCTCCTATTTGTGTTACTGATTCGAGTGACCACATTTCTAATCAATTGAAACAAGACATATACTTTAAATAATATACGCTAATATTATAGTAATAATTGTTTTCCACTTTGATACATACTAAAGTGATACTCATAGTCTAATATTAGAAAATAATCCCTTCCTCCAACAGTTAAACATAATTTGTATTGACTTTCTTACCATTCAGTTGTTTTCTTCGAAGAAACCACACCTTTTTTTTTCTCTGACTTTCTCTTCTTCTTTAGATACCAAGGAAAACAACGGATATGTACGTGCATTTTTTTAACACCACATAAACTCAAAATTTAATTGTATACTTGATGTTTGGTTAGCGTGGTTATAATTAAAATTTTTAAATTAAATGTTGTAGCGTATGAGAACCTTTCATAAAACACTTTTTTATACATACAAATTTAACTAAATTTAATATACGGTGTTCAACAAATTTATTTAAACTGAAAAAATTAATTTAAAAATTATATCATATAAGAGTTTTATATTATAATAACCTTTCATTTTACACTGCTAATATAAGAGCATTGTTATTGATTTTTGAGTGTCAAAGGACCCTCCAAAGTAAAGATTACTTGACTCGTGTTATGTTATGTAACACCCCGGAGTTAATTAAATAGTATTAAGAGTGTTAAATGGTGAATTAGTGTACCATGATGAGTGTTTTAAACTTAATTTGATTATTTTGTGAAAATTAAGAAAACTTTGTGTTAATTTACATTTTTAGTGATTTTTAAT
>CAMOHE010046564.1:0-13232 GCA_946598075.1 Artocarpus hirsutus | reverse complement strand
AGGATTGTAGTGCCCATAAATTTTCACATACAAATTTAGCCAATAATAACATGTTTGCTTTACATCATAATTATTAATAAAATTCCTTATTAATTTGATTTTAAGTTATTTGGTATAATGTGAAACTCAGTTTCCTACTAGAATGAATATGTTATAATTTTATTTATCAAACTATTATTGGACTTGTAACTTAGATTATTGGCAGTATTTTATGAAATAAATTACAAGTTATCATAGGCTAATTACTTATGACTTTACTAAGGTATTTCTTTAAGAGAGAGAGAGAGAAAGAGAGAGAGAGAGAATTCCTTATTACTTAGTGTGCGTTATCAACTTTCTCAAAATTGTATGGAATTATCTATTTTTTTATATAGTAAAAATTTGTCGGTATAGGTGGATGCTCTATAGATATATATAAAGTTTATAGTTTTTCATCCCCATGACCGAGCCTCTTTTTTTCCCACTTTCTCTCTATAAAGTTTTTATAGCTTTCAAGGTAATTTGTTTGATCTCTAGTGATGTTATTGGGAGTCTTTTGTTGTCAAGGGTCTTTTATATATAGGCTTATATGTTAAAGCTACTAACCACTAAATTTCATCATATATAATTATTTAGTTATTTTGGTTAGGAGGATTTCATGATTAACTATTTGTGTTTTAAAAGATTTGATATGTAGTAAAGATGATTATTTATTGTTTATGGTTCAAGCTTCAATACAATTTTATTTATTAAGCTACTGTGTATATATATGTATAAGATTTTTATGTGTATATATACATACATTATATATATATGCGAGTATTTTAATTTGTAGTAGTTCCATACCTCGAGGCTCTAAAAGGAGCACCATTAAGTAATAATTTACGTATGTATGTAACTAGCTTAGAAATATGCTAAGCAGATAAACATATATGTTTGCATGTTTGTGAGTAGCCGAAGTTAGTAATTAACTAGTTGATCCATTGAGGATATTGTATAATAATTTATATTTTTATATAAGAATGATTTGAAATCTTTTAGTTTATTATAGAGAAACTAAGTATATGCTTTAGGATATATGGTTTCATTACTTTATTGCTTTATGAATATAAAGTTAAATATTCAAGCGATTGCATTCTTTTGTAGCTTTAGTGCTAGTTTATTACGTCTCTATGTAGCATCTAATGTATTTAAGATCCCAGTCACTTAGTTATACCAAAATTATCTCATTGTAAATGCAAATCTAGGAAAGAGTGAGAATTTTAGAATTGCGAGTTTCTTGTTAAGTCTTTATCATGAGTCAAGGTAAGTAGAAATTCATTTCAACTACATCTCAAGATTGTTATTATAATCTATGTGATTATTAGATCATTTGCATTCATGACATAAAGGCACATGTATAGTTTTTTTAAAAAAATCATCGTACTATGAGAAAGAGATTGTTTGTATACGCTTTGTTGTTTGCTTATAAGTGGCTTTAATTAGTTCTATGGGTGAGATTGGGACTCAAATGTCTTCATGGGATAGATTGGGACCATTTGAAACATTTTTTTAGTTCCTAGGATCAAGAGACTACAATGTCTCATGTGTTAGATTGAGGCACTATTTCTTAGTGAAGGTTCATTAGTATACATACATTCTTTATAATAGGCTTGGGTGGACAGCTCATGGTGTATATAACTATGTGCGCATTAAGTTTTTTTATGATATGGCAAGTGTGATTAAAATTTTACAAGCCCATAGATGATACGACTACATTGAATTACATAGTTTCTACTTACTGGGCATATAGCTCATATTAGTTTCGTATGATGCAGGTTAGTCATGTTATTTATTAGGCATGAACAAAGGTTGGCTAAGCTAGAGAATCTAAAGTTCCATGAAAAATGAAGTTGTAGTCCAATGATTAGGTTATTACACTTTTGATATTTTATTATTTGGGTTTCTTTAGATTTTATATAACAATTTTCATTTTGATAATTCCATTCTGCATAGTTATTTGATTAAATATTTAATTAATTTAAATAAAAAATATACAAAAAGCAGTGCTTTCTAGGCTAGCTGAATACAACTAAATTGATGAATAACCTACTAGCTTGGGGGTGTTATAAAAGGCCCTTAAAACCATAGTCCATAACAACATATTACAACACATAATTAATATAACACAAACATGAATCAAAGTTTGAGCATTAGAATTTTCACCTAAAAAACCCAAATTGATTGTTCTCCCTTTTGATGCTTGTAGGCTTCTAAATCTTCTTGAAAACTAGATCAAGACATAACAAATAAAAATCTAATGTAAAACTTAAACTCAACCATAAATCATAGTGGGTAAAATCTAAGATTTTGTCTTAAAACTTCCTTGGACATGCTCTAAAACCCTTGATCTTACTCTAGAAGTGATTTAAAGGCTTGGATTAGCAAAAATTTGAGAGATTTAGGCATGGAAAAGGGTCGGTTTTGGTCAAGAATAAATGGGACAAACTTTGGCCTTTATGGAGCAAACTTAGAGAAAAAGAAAAGTGTAATGTTCTATGGTGATCCCATGACATTTATGGACCTTTGATTTTAGGGACTTGAAAGCAAACAAAGTTTCTCTCTCATACCCCTAAGGTGATCTTCTATCAAATTGGACTTTGGTGCATTAATAATATGACAATTTTATGACTTGTGTGGCACCTAGTACCAGTAGGCTTCATTTTAATTGTCTAATTTCACTTCTAAACTGTATTTTTTTTTTTTTTTTGCTCTATCAGTTATGTTGCAGAGAGATTTCCCTTGTCAGTCTAAAAATATTTTAGTACATTGTGTACCCATACTGTATAATTCCCATCAACAGTAGTACATGTTAGACTTAATGTGCTAAGGATTAAATGATGTAATAAGTTTTTGGAGACATTAAATCAATAAAGAGTTTATTTATTATTCATATATCAAATGTTGTCCTCTTTATGTTCATTTATGTTGAATATATGAAAGAAAACAAAAGTTTGAGACTATCAATCTAAACTTTTAAGATCGTGCATGCGATGTACAGACTACACAGAGAATATGAATCTTAAAGGTGATAGTCTAAATGATAAGGCCTGCAATCGAGGGAATAAAGTTGGGCGCTTTATTCACGTTAAGATTGTTATGTTGTCTATAACCCTAATGAGAGATGACATGTCTTGGTCATCATGAGAGTAGGACTTCATGAGTAGAAACATTAGTATATTGTCATATATGACGATATATTGGATCGGGACAAAAGTTAAATTGATTTGGTTAATAATTCTATTTGTTTAAATCAATTCACTTTAAACAATCATATTTGTTATGTCTGAATCCTAAAACGAATTAATGGGCTCGTATTCTTGACTTGTGTATTTTGATGTACCAAAAGATGACATCCTGATTTGATAATAGTACGCATATCGATACATTGGAGACATGACTCTTAATTGGCTCAAACTTGTTATTCATATATATGAAATCTATAGCTCTTCTGTAGAGTTAATGATATTCTCTTGTAGGCATTATCTTGTAATTAGAAGACTAGAGTGCTTAATATAGGTGTAACCAAATGGTATACTATTTATTCCAATGGTGAGATAATGGAATATAAGAAAAATAATTGGCAAGGTAAAAAAAAATTTATTCTTAACCTGATTATGAATATATCCTATAGAGATGTTACACACTATGATATATTAGAGATAATTAGCTTATTGGAGCTTTGTAATTTTATATAGTTCAAGAATGTAGCTCTAAGCTTTTAGTGGAGCAGCGTTAGAGTTGAAAATTATAAAATATATGTATCTAGGACATGTTATTTTATAATTATATAAGCTTTATCTATATATATCCATCAGGTCCCCTTTGTTGGCTCATTATAGTTCCTACAAAGATACGCATGTTTTTAGTACATATCAATGACTTATGTTAATTATTAGATTGGCTGAAATTTGATAGATTAGATTTAATAATTCATGTTGGTTTATTGGTTGAATTAATTTTTTGAATTAATTCAAGATAAACATGTTGAATTATTTAGATAATATTTTATTTGATATGGATAATTTGTATATGACTATTTTAATCAGATAACTTCATTGTTGGGTTATTTGAATTAAAACCAAGGCTTTATCTAAGATTTTCATGTGCAATAAGATATTTTGAGATTTCCAAATTATCACTCAGTCGGTAGTCTAGTGGCGAAGTTCGGTAGGCCGGCGGAGCCAATTCAACGAGCTGATCACACTGATTGGTAGGCCGACCGTGCGATAATCTTGTTACCTGTTTTTGACTCTTTTCTACTAGAAGTTGATCTAGACTCAAATTTTAAAGCCTAATCTAATAGGGATTGATCCTAAATTCGATCACTATATAAAGTGAACCATTTTTCTTTGTTCCTCATATCATTTGAAATGCATAAAGTGAGTTTTCTAGTGAGAGAAACTTTGAAACTCCCAAAGAACTATTGTTCAACATTTGGAACCTTAACTCTTGGTTTTCTCAAGTGGTTGGAAGGAGATTAACTGGAGGAATAACAGTATGACATGCGACCACAAATTCGAATCATGGAAAGAGAATAGTAAAGAAGACCAATTAGTTAAGGGTCTTCTGAAACGTTCTTCTCTAGCTACACTTTCTACAATTTTTGGTCTACTAAAGAGGTATGTGTGATCTTTTATTAATTTATGTACTCAGCATGAAAAGTGGTTATTTGGAAAAGACTTTGCTATTAAAATTTTTAAAATTCCACTGCGTATCGTTTTCCAATAGTACATCTATCTATATGGGTACAAATTTTGTATTATTCTACTGTCTTATTCTCTTTACTGTGCTGAGTGTCTTTGTACACTAAATTCCAACAATAAATAAATTATAAACACTTATATCTATACCAGTTTAACTAACTAACATATTGTCAACTATTTTCTATTTGGACTATGGCATATTTAATCTTATAAAGCCATATTTACTCTATAGGCATTTGTCACAAGATTTAAATTTTTACAATAATCCTTGTGACACTAATTTTGTCCTTAAAGTATTTAAAAAATTTTTGAGCATTCGACTTACAAAATTTTTTATATAAATTGTACACAACAATTCACAAAAATTTTACATACAATGCACATGGAATTTCCTTGCATCTTGATTACAAAATTTTGTAATAATAAAATTTGAAATTTTCTAAAAAAATTTATTATTTAAATCTTAATTAAGTTCTACATTTAAACTAATAAATTTTTTGGATACTATAGCCTAGATCCTCTTAGAAAGGGATCAAGATTTCCCTTACTAAAGCATAGGATTAAACATAAGCTTTATATATTGTGAAAAATTTCAACGACCTATTTGTAAAAGTTTATAAAATTCAAGATCAAATTATATACTTCAAAAGTTGAGGGGCCAAAACAAATTTTTACATGAAATATATTTAATTATTATATTTTTGCTCCTTTAATTTAAAAAAAAAAAAACAATTTTACCCCAATTTTTTATTTTTTTAAAAAGGCCCCTATCCTAATAACATACCACCAAATATAGGATTAGATTAGTTAAAATGTAATCATATCCTTTCCAATGCTTTTCAATCTAATCCTCTAATATTATTCTATGCAATGTTGTGCTATCTTATGCACTAAACGGACCCCAAATGAAGAATGGTAGTTAGATGATCTTGTAAGAGCCTCTTTAATAGGAAACAAGATAAAAAAATATTACTCTTAATGAATGTATATTCACGTGGTTTTTCTTCTTGCATCGCAAGCAAGTGGACATGCATCGTGCAGATTGTGATCAATTTGACACATCTAACAAGCATGTCATTTTCGATCGACACACTTTAGACGTCCTGGTTCCCCAGCATGCCCCATGTTGATCGAAGGTATAGGTCTTGAGATCGAGGATTTATCAACCTGTTTATTTCTCAATGGCTAGTCTATGTTTGGGAAAAAGTTGACCTAATGGAACTTGTAGGTTGAGATTGACCACTAAGATATGTTCACATGTGTCTTAGTACTATTAGCTTGGGGGAAAATCCCCCAACACAAGGCATAATTGCAGCCTCACCATGCACAAAGGGAATTGATCCCTGAATAATAGGAAAGTGAACCCAAGTAGGTTATCCTCTTGCTGCTATGATATCACCATTAGTGGTAGCTATGTCGTTATTTGAAGGCATTTAGAAACCTAGTTGGAACTATATATTTCAAACTCTAAACACGGTAAATCTCTCACATTCTACTATGTAAAGAAAAATTATGCTACAAGATAAAGCTCTCTCATGTTACAGTACCTAAAGTTTAACTCACAGTTCTAACTTACTTCCCAATGCCATCTTTGTTGTTACAGAGTTTGAAAAAAAGAGACCTAAGATAATTATGAGGCCATACAACTTATGCAGGCGAGGCTTTTTTGATTTGTCTGCTGGCTAAATAAACCATAAAAATTATCAAATACCAACCTCCACTCTAGATCCATATATTTTTATATACTAGTTGAATTCCACGTGCTATGCATGTGGAAGAGATTTTGTAGGCTCCATCCATGTGTTATAAATTTTGATTTTGATGTAGTTTTTTTTAATTTATTTAATAATAAATATCTAAGTTAGTATATGTAAATAACATAAAAATCTTCATAAATATTGCTTTTCAAATAATAAGAATTACACAAAAAAATAAACAAACATATATGAAAAAAATATATTTTAATTAGAACATGTGGGGGGCAAACTATTTTAAAAAAAGCACATTGAGAAAGGATGACACTATAGAGGATCTTTAGCAAAATGAAAAAGAGAACCAAAAAATTAAGCATGGACACATATGGAAGAAATTGTTGTAAAAGGACTAAAGTAAAGGAAAAACACATTTCAGTTCCTCAACATGAACAAATTAAAGAGAATGCATTCATTAGGAAAAAAGATGAAAGAATAATGTGAAAAAAGAAAACTTTAAAAGAAGACACATTTTGGGTAGAATTTATTGAAATGAGCCAATTAGAAAATCTCAACAACATATTTTAATAAGAGTAAGTGAGAATAAAAAAATGTATTGTAATTTTAGAAATACCACTTTTATGGTATTATTTGTCAATCTTATCACTTCTATATGAAAGCTTGAAATATAACACTTCTAAAGCGTATAAGACATAATTGATTACACGTACTTTAGATAATTGTCAGGTAAACATGTGTTCTATAAGGGTATTTTAGACTTTTTGGCAAGAAAAAGTGGCATGAATCAAAGGAAGAAAAAATAAGTTATAGGACACAATAATGATGGTAAAGAAATGGAATACCACCAAATTTACTTATAAAGCAGCCTACTGAAAATGAAATTGTAAAATAATCAGAGGTGCATTTGAAAGTAAGTTATTTTGATGGAGACAAAACAAAGAAGTAGAAGAAAACAAAAGACAAAACAACTAAAAAAAACAAAAAATAAATAATAAGAAAAAAAATGTTTCACTAAAAGAAAGTGGGATGAAACTTAGAGTAACAATTAAGTAGTTATAAAGATCATGTATAATAAAATATTTAAGTGATAATTTTTTTAAAATTAAATTATAACATAGGAAGAAATTAGATGAAATTTTTTTGATGGTATATTTTGGGAAAAAATAAGATTAGGAAGAAAAAACAAAAAAAAAAAAAAAAAGAAAGTCAAAGGAATCGTTTTTTTAATAAAAAGACAAGGAAAAAAAAGCAATAAAAAGAGTTAAATTTATCAAAGGTCTCTAAACTTTCTTCTCTTTCTAAAATTAGTCTTTGTACTCAAAAGTGTCACTATAAGAAATAGAGCCTTTATTGGCAATATTCTTAGTGATGCCATAAAATTAGATATATAGCGACGACAAGAGAATGACAAAATGCTTAGAAAAATGAAAAAAATAAACAGTGGGCTTGACTTTTTGCAACGACATCCTAGAATGAACACCTGACAGTAAAACTTTTCTGTTGCTGCCAAAGCCAGGCTTTTAGCAACGATAAGGGTTGTCGCTTAAAAGTTGGTAGTAAAAATTCGAAAATTCATGCCTAGAAAGGCCAACTGGCCCTAGAAGTAGACTTTTAGTCATCGCTAAAAGTTTTTCCAAAAAAAGATTGAAATTGAGGTTTAAATAGCAACAAGCAACAGATATTTCAAGATTTTTAACAACAACGGTGCTTTATCATCGTTATATGTCTAGGGTTTAGTATTTTAATCTCTTGCAATGAAACAACATCATTGTCCTTACTTTTAGCGACGATATATGGAGTTGTTATCGTTAAAAGGAAACTTTATAACAGTCTAGAACCCAACCTTCATCCCTATTTATGAGCTCATCTCTCTCTACCTCTTTTCTTTCTCTCTCTACCCTCAAATGCGCTTTGCCATGCCATCGTCCAGCCTAGGCGTCGATGTTCCCTCCCCCGCCATTGTTGTTCGCCCCTCTCCCTCCTCGTCTCCGTATCTCCCTCTCTTTACCTCATACCCCACCATCCAATGCCAACATCGCCACGCTATCATCCTAGCCTGTCGCCCCTTTTCTCGCTACTGCTTGCCCCCACTCCCTCCTCCTCCCTCCTTAACTTACTCTCTCTACCTTAACTCTCTTTGTTCGCTACTAGCTACTATTGTCCACTGTTGCTTCCTTGTCATGTAGTCACATTGTTATTGTGGTGATTAAATTATGAGTTTTAATGCCAACATCGCCACCATCCAATGCCAACATCGCCACGCTATCATCCTAGCCTGTCGCCCCTTTTCTCGCTACTGCTTGCCCCCACTCCCTCCTCCTCCCTCCTTAACTTACTCTCTCTACCTTAACTCTCTTTGTTCGCTACTAGCTACTATTGTCCACTGTTGCTTCCTTGTCATGTAGTCACATTGTTATTGTGGTGATTAAATTATGAGTTTTTTTGTATTTTTTTGTTTAATTAATTAGTTGTTAATTTGGAAGTTTGTTAATAATGTGATTAGTTTAGATAAATTTGGAATATGTTTCATTTTGTGTAATATATTATTTTTGGTTGTTAGTATATATGGTGAATATGTTGATTATGTTTTGTTATTATGTTGTTAATATTATGTTATTTTTGTATATGGCTGTTATTTTTAGAATATATTATTTATTATTTTTGGTTGTTTTATTATGTTAAGTTAAATATGTTTTTATATGTGTGATTTGTTACATTGAACATATTTTATATATACATGATAATATATTTTAGTATATGGTGTAGGATTGTATAATTACTAATTATAAATAAAGCAAGTTATTAAAAATAATAATTAATGCTATCAAAATTAATCAAAAAACTAGTAAAAAATTACATAATAGTAAAAAAATAATTAGAATAATTAGTTAGTTAAATGAAATAAAAGTTACTTAAAATAACGAAAAAATTAGTTGTTAATTTGAAATTAAGTTTTTTTTGAAGGAATATTAGAAATTAAGAAGTATTCATGAAGATTAATTATCTAAGTAACATTAAGTAATAATAATTTATAAATAACAACTATTACTTAGTAAACATAAAAATAATAATAATAATAAGATTAACAAGTAATAGTAAAGAACAATTATTTAACAATAAATTATTATGTAAAATTTGAGTAATAATATTTAATTCATAATAATTAATAAGTAACAATTATTAGTAATGACATAAGATTGAATAAAACCTTATATGATCAAATAACACTTGTTAAGACTTGATAAAATTTGATATGTATCAGGACATTAAGCATTGCAGATTTGGAGTATGCAGAAGAAAGTGTAGTGATAATATTGTGTAAGTTGGAGACTATTTTTCTACTTACTTTTTTGATAGGATTATTTTTATAAATGCCCCTCGAACTATGTACCCTATTTTTCTTTACCCTTTGAAACAGGTCAAACTGCCCCCCAATCTATAAGAAACCATTCAAAATGTCCATCTAATTCTGTCTACAAAGTTGACGACTTTGTTGACGTGTCATATATTGAAGATCAAAAAGTGTATTAAAATTCTAATTAAATATATGAAATTATTAAATAATAATATCATTTTTAACATTTTTTCTAACTTTTATCTTCTCTCTCGATCTCCCTTTTTCTTTCACAAAGCTCCTTTTTCCCTCTAATGTAACTAAAAACTCCATTTCAAAATTAAAAAAAAAAAAAAAACTCTATTTCAAAAGAAAAGCTCAAATATTTCATGCCAAAAAGAACTAGCCTTTCCTGGCAACTCCTTACTCCATTGTGTCGATGCCCGATCCCCTTCCCTCACCCTCATCTCCAGCAGTTAGCCCCACCCTCACCCATCATCCCCCATGTGGTCCAATGTCTGGTACAACAACCACTGCCATGGTTGTGCTTGATGCCACTGTCATTGGGAATTAGAGGTACGTGGATGAGGGTGGGAGGTGGGGGAGTGTAAACAGGAGCTTAGAGAACCATCTCTGTTGACGACCATCCCCCTTACAACAACTATCGCCCTCACCATCCCAACCTAAGCTACCCTCTCCAATGAGCTGATTCCCCCTCCCACCACCAAGCTACATCATCGTCCCCATGGCAACTCAGCCCCCATAATGGAGCCATTTGCCTCTCACTCCTAAATACTACCATCCCCTGTCCCCTTCCCACGACAACTTTGCTTGGAACAATGGTGCTATAGTTGGGGTGATTGTTGGGAAGAGATGAGTTTTTTATCAATATTAAATGTGTTACCTTTTTTTTTCTTTTGGAGGAGTATAGGGTTCTAATTGAATCGTTAAAATCAAAACAAAATTAAATCTATGGTTGAGATTATTTTAGCCATATAATATTATTTTATAGATTTAATTAGAATTTAATACATTTGATTAATTGTTAATGATATGCCACATTAGCGATTCCGTTAAGTTCATAATTGGAATTAGATGGAGGAGGTGTTTTGACATGTTTCTGTATATCAGGGGGCAAAGTAAAATAGGGTATATAGTTCTAGGGACATTTATGAAAACAATCATTTTTCATATTATGGTTCACCTAGTATTGCACCTATCAGAAGAAACCATGCATGGAGGTTCTATTCACATGAGATGGATGTATCAGTTCGAGCAGTATATCAGGACTCTTAAGCAGTCTGTTAGAAATCGGGCATGATCAGAGGATTCTATTACTGAAGGATATGTAGTGAATGAATCTTTGACTTTTTGTCCCATGTATTTAAGTGGCATTACGACAAGGTTTAATTGGCTAGAAAGAAACTGGGCACCTAATAATCCATCTCAAAAGTGATAGTTTTTTTGTATTCCAATCTCAATATAATCCAATTGGCAAGGTAACAGCTACAATATTAGACAAGGCCACAAGAAACAAAGTATAGTGATATATACTAAACAACTATCGAGAAGTTGAAAAATATATCAAGTATGTTCTACATACTCAACCTATTCATTTATAATAGATTGTACTCCTTACTTGATGTCTATTACTTGTGTGCTGAGCACATGGTGAACTGCAAGCGACTAGACATCAATATTTTAATAAAGTTCAAGAAAAAGAGTTCCCCAAGTGCTTCTATAAAAAGGTAAATACACCTACCATATTGCATTTTAGTACGTGTATTTAACTTTTATTACCTAGATATTATATCACATTACTTTTTATGCAAATGGTTGCAGATGTATGATCTCCACCAAATTGACTCACCGGAGGCCACCAATGAGTTATTTTCCATAACATCGAGATCAAATATTTTAGTACTATCATACTTAGGTTGTTTAATGAAGGAGTTAAGTTTCTTGCATTTGACAGTGACATAAGACATTAGACACAAAAAAGTGGTGTGTGCATACCTAGAACAAAAGATACCAAATTTTATGGTCAGCTAGAAGAAATAATTAAACTTCTATACATACATGATTGCTCAATGGTATTATTCAGGTGTAAGTGATTTGATACAAACCCATTGCGAAGCAAAATGCAAGTGTGTACAAAAATAAAACAAGTATTTTTGCACATGCTTAGTGGTGTAGGGATGATCCTTTCATACTTGCATCTCAGGCACAACATTTTCTACTCCGATGAATATATTTGGTACATACCTAATGATGTCAAAAATGAACTTCAGGTATTACAAGACAACTACTTTTCTAACTTCAACCTAGAGGTTGAGCAACTTGAGTTGAACACCTTGATATTTATGGACTTGATGTTGTCTCCGATGATGTCGAAGATGTAGATGTTATCTATGTCAACAATTAAAAGGACAACATAGGTTTCATTGACGATAATGACACAATAGAGGTCTATGATTTATTACAGGAGTATGTTAAAGATGATGTGTAAAAGCATGAAGCTGAGGAAGGAAACAATGAACAATATTCTTCCAACCATATTGCTTACACAGGAAGTGATGATGATTGATTCTTTTTAAATTGTAGTCTTCTTATAAACTTCTAAACTTCTAATTAGTAGTCATTTTAAAACAAAATGCATAAATTAATCATATTTCTTATTGTGACATGCAGCATGTTTAGCCTGGTTGCCCCTTGCACTGGATTAGTTGGGGAAGTTAAGCCCCCACTAAGGCAAGGGACTACGTGTCACGCCCCGGAGTACGGGAGGTGATGTGGTGGTTTAGTTAAGTTAATTAAATAAAGATTTCGTTAAAAATAGGGTTTTAGAATTTAATTTATATATAAAAATTAGATAATTTTAAAAATCGTTCAAATAGAATAATTTGAGGAAATAAAATAAACCATCATAATAATTTAGCAAATAAAAAGAACATTAAAACATTTAAATATGAAGTGGAACGTGTACGGGTCCCACTGGCCCACATATTATGCACACACATGTAGTACTGACAATATTACAATAAAACCACAGTCCATGAAAAGAAAAGTTAAGAGTTTACATGCCTTACTTGCTACAGTACAACCTACCCAAATCTTCTACTGGTCGTAAGTCCGGTCAGCGGACTCTTCTCCGATCCTAAGCTGATATCCACCTAGGGGTAAGATTTTAAAACAATAAAAACGTGAGCGAAAGGCTCAGTTGGACTATATTTTAAAATAAACAGATAAATACTTTCGTTTATCAAAACTATATTCAAAAAAGTTCATCAAGTGTACCTTTTTATTTTTTCAGGCAAACTATGATATTTACCACCGAAGTGGCCCAGCTGGGTTTCGGGACCTGCCCCCAAGGTCGTTCACTACACGACCCAATCTCTGATATGGCATCATGCCCGTATATCTTTTTATAATTAAAATCTCTATTTACTAAATATAATCATT
>CAMOHE010046563.1:5996-40560 GCA_946598075.1 Artocarpus hirsutus | reverse complement strand
CCCCTCTGGGGCCCTTTGGCCCTTCAGGGTTTTTCTTTCGCGTCCCTCAAGTTCGAACCTCAAGCCTCCCTTAAGAGGTTCTTATTTCCATCTCGAGTACCAATTGAGCTACTAGCTCAATTGGTACTCAAGAAGGAAATAAGAAGCTCAATTGGTACTCGAGATGGAAATAAGAACCTTTTAAGGGAGGTTTGAGGTTCGAACCCGAGGGATACGAAAGAAAAACCCTGAGGGGCCAGAGGGCCCCAGAGGGGACAGTACGGATGAATGGGCGGCACGGGAACGGTTCACCAATAAGAGCCACAAGTCCGAGGGCCCCACAAGGTGGGTCCTTTGGAGACTTGAGGGGCCGGACAAGGTGGGTCCTATGGAGGCTTGAGGTGGGTCCCGCGCCGGATGCCACATATCAATATTATACAATTCATATTGATATTATACCATTATATTATTATCATTGTTGTTGTTAATATCATTATTATCTTTATTATCAAATTATTAATTTATATTGATATAATATTTATATTTTATTATAATGTTGATTTAAAATTATAGTATTATTATTAATAAATAATAATATATTAAGATTAAAATATTGTGTATATAGCATATGATATATTGATATGAATGTATATAAAATAAAAGTATAATTCTGATTAAATATATTATTATTTAATATTAATATTAACATTAACATTAAATTATAAGATTAACTATTGATAATATTATAAATATTAAACAATATTTTATATTATTTATCATCGTCATCATGGAAGAGAAGGTGTGATTCCTATGGTCTTGAGATTCTTGAGAATATGAATATCACCTTGTTGAATGGGATTCAAACTACCCTAAAATGAAGTAAAGTATAGGATTGAGTTTCTTGGGAATCTAAAAAGCATAATTCTTGTACCAAATGTGAGAATCTTAAAGATTCTCATTTCTATCCTTGGAATTGCTATATATCAGACACCCTCTAAAGCCAAACTATCAATAAAAGAAAAAAAAATAAAGATGTCTAAAAAAGGGAGAGAACAAAACTAGCCTAGCTAAAAACAATAATTAAACCAAACTAATAGGCATAAACTATTTTGAGAGCATCAAGCTAAAAGTATTACCTTAAAAGGAAGCTAGCTCCAAATATATATCATTAGAAATTTTTTCGACAAAACCCCATGGTAAAAAAGACTAGAAGGAAAAAAGAGTCCATATCTAATATGCAGATGACACCAAGTCCTCGTTAACTTTTGAAGAACAAATATAAGGATTTGAGAACCACTGATGAATGTTAGCAAGAACTACAGCATGGCCAGAAGCAAGCTTGTCTGCCACATAATTAATTTCCAATTAAATATTCAATGCCTAGTAAGTAATTCTCTCCAAATTGCATAAATAACTATGCATGGTCTAGTTTGGTCCCAAATCGCCAGGCTTTTGTGATCGAACGATTTTGGCAGTTTGGCAAAATTTAGGATCGAATTGGACTATTTTAGCTTTTAGGACTAGACCAGACCATTTTAGCTATCAGGATCAGATTGGAACATTTTAGAACAGTCCTGTCTAGTTTTAACCATGGTTTGGGATTTTTTTAGTGATTTTTGCAACTAGATTTTATACTTCTAAAACTATAAATATCTAAATCGTAAAAACAAACATTCTAAAAGGGGAAAAAAAGAAATAACAAGTAGCAAAAATCAAACACAATATAAAAAAGCATGTGTATGTGGTTGAAATGTAAAGTGAAGATATTGAAAAAAAGAGGAATAGGATTTTTATAAAACTATATCGCTTTACGTTAAGGAATAGTTTTTTTAATGAAGAGGGTAATTTTTAATATTTAATATTTTTTATTATATAGATATATAAACGGTCCAGACCACTGGGTACAAATTTTTAAACTGGACTGGACTGTTTGAAAAAGGTTTCAAACCAAACCGAACAATTTTTTCACAATCCGGTCACCACCGTACTAGTTTGGTCAGCCTTAAATACCGACGAGAGCAGAAACACCAACTAAGAAAGTGGAATTTTTTGTCTTCATCAAATCCACGACATAGATAGAATCACGCTTGAGCCGTAATAAATTCCAATTGTAAACTAATTAGAAAAATCCACAGCCGTAATAACATCCAGGGCCTCAAAGTCACTGAGAATCCCTAAAGGTTTAGCAAAGCAATCTTTACAGAAGTCCCTATAAGTTCTAAATGTCTCACCATAATTAGCATGACGCGGAGAGCCGTTAGTTGCACCATCTGCATTTTAATCCAATTTCGAGTATAAATATGGCACTGAACCGCAATAATTGAAGGAGCTTTACTCACCGTGCTAGGATTTTTTTAAGTCCTAAAATTTAGAAGTGTCCAAACTGAAAAATGAAGAGAATCCTCTTCCCAAATGCAACTCGAAAGCATCACTAGTGGCTTGGTGAACAGTTAATTCTGTTCTAAAAAATAACCACATTTTTTTAAACTTCCATAAAAGCCAAATAGTAAAGATAATCACTGAAACCGAGATATTAGATATCTGCTTACTCATTTTAATCTTTGAAATTTAAGCAAGGAGAGTCTCAAGAGTTGCAGACTCGTCAACATGAACGCAAAAAATCTGCTCCAAATGCGGAAGAGCACCGAAGAAAAATATGAACGCGGTTGCTTTTTTGATTTTCCAAGATACTTCAATCCTTGGTGCAATTGTAGAACGAATTATTGGATATCATTACTCTTTAATATTTAAAATCAAACCCGAACCTAAATACGTAAATATTAAAAGAGACAAAGCTTCAATTCATTGCATACCAAACAATAGTACAATACCCATATTATAGAGGTTTTTCGAACTCCCAACGAAATCCCCTATAGTTGTTAAACTGCAATCACACGCAAGTCATTTTGTGCCCTCTCGGCAATAGTACTACAAGCACACTTAAATCCGAATCCCACACACCATATGTAGTAATTATACATCACACGGCAAGCTCCTCACATAATTGTATGACAATCAAACCAACACACAATAATATATTTTGTATATGTATCATTCATCAATGCAGCACTTGTAAGTGATGAACATCTCCATGGTACGGTCGCATTCCGCACACTTCATGCGTTCTGGCGCTTTCCCAGCCAGAATCGGGATGTAAAGTCGGCAGCAGTGTGGACTTTTTTTAACGATGTCGCTGTAGAATTCTTTGAAAGCGGCTTCGAAATCTTTCTTTGCCACGTTCTGTTTCCATTCGCTAAATTTTTCCACGACCTCTAAGAATTTCTGACCCTCTCCAGCGACCTTCGCGACAGACCCTTTGGCGAGCACAGCCCATCCCTCAGTATGGTACCTGTTAGAAAACAGATTTTGGATCTCTTGAGTGATCTGATCAGGATCGGCCTCCTGATCCTTTTGGTTGAGGTTCATCAGGAACATGCTCTCCACATCACTCCAGAATGTTTTGGCTTCTTTGGGGTTCGTTCCCACGTCGTGCCACTTGATGCTGATCTTGTTCTTGATGATGTCATCTGCTACAATGAGTTCTAATTTGCTTTTGAACGCTTCGGCCCAGTTGGTCTTGCCTCCATAGAAGAAAATGTAGTTGTTTTCGTCGGCCATCTGTTCAATTAAGACACACACATATATATGTATATTCAAAGGGGAGGGATATATTTATACATAATTATATATAGACTGAGAACGGATAAGTTGTACGCATAGTATTACATGAATTCCGAACCTAACTCCACCTGAAGACGAAGAATTACAATTTTCTAGCTCAAGTCATATAAAAAAAGGATAATCTAGCATAAATTACATGTTATTTCCAGTAGTAGAGATCTATAAAAGGCATGTCAATTATGTTTTGATGTCCTCATGATTGAAAAATGACATGCCACACAACAAATTGCGTCTTATCTTAATTAAATAATATAATCCATGGAAAAAAAACAACAATATTTTCTTTTTGAAGGGGAAAAGAACAACAATATGCATGTTGCTTCATCACTCAGATTAAATCCTATTTATTCAACTGAAATTAAAATTTTAATATAACTATCACATGTATATTAAAATTCCCTTTATTCCCCAAAATTTATTTTTCTATAAGCAGCTTTTTTAAAAAAGAAAAAAAAAGAGAAAAGAAAAGAATTACCCCTTGAAAAAAAAGGAATAAACTTTATAACATAATGCACGCACGAATGAATGAATGCACCAATAAATTTGAAGTAATTACCAAAATTTTCAACTAGCACATCTTCATAGAAATAACTTTTCAGTTTTTTTTTTAAGAGAGAGTATCGTTTGGCTATGAAATACTTCTTGCGATCGCAACAAGTTTTATCCCTAAGATATGTTAATCTAAGAAACCTTTTAAAAATAACTAAAATATTGTAATGAAATACGCATGATTAATGCAACAACACATATACTTGAATTATATATATATATATATATATATATAGCCGAAATTACCAAACCCGTTGCAGCTTGAACTTTGTTCATTACTGAAACAATCCAGTTGGCCTCACTTAACACCCTCTTTTCATCGTCCTGATGAAAAGGAAAGGCCTTCATTCCCGATAGGCGGATGAGGTAAAGAGCGTTCAGGTTCTCCACCTTCCCTTGAGAGTTCATCACCACCACCATTGGCTGTCCCTTGAAGCCCCACTCCTTTTTGATGAAGGTGACACTGGACGTAACCGAATCCAACGTTAAAATGTAATCACAAGGCATCTCGGAACGATGGGTCTCGAATGATTTTTCAAGTTCAATGGTCCACTTCTCCACAATGGAGACCCAAACTATCTTGTACTGAGCGTACTTCTGTTTTATTTCCGTCCACATCTCGACGGAAATAATGGATTCCTTGAGACTACTAATTCCAATTTCTGAGGTTACCAGGCCCGTAATCAACAGTAGGACATGCTTCTTATCCAACACATCTATCTCTTCCTGCAAATTTGAATAATTAAAATTCCCAACGAGTACTATTATTATTAACCACGATATGAGTTAGATGGTACTTGTAATGAATCAGGTAATTGACCAAAAAATATGAAAATTAATGAGATTGGATTTTTATTCCATCATGTCAACAATTGTTACACATTATGTTTCTTTCTTTCTTCATTTTTTCTTTATTTTTTATTAAACTGAGAAAAAATAATAACGAGAATCAGGAATTATTAGAATATTTCAATTAGGTTAGCACCCATGTCCTTGATTCAAGCAAGGAAATGTCTTATCGGCAAGCAAACCGGCCATTACCTTGGAGTTGGTACGACCGTCTATTAGTGGGGGTGTAAAATCCTTGGAAGAAAATAGGATCTTCAGAACCTCAACGATATTTGTAGGATCTTTGAGAATGTTGACGATCTTCAAATAGTGATCAACCTCCTCTGCAAAAACAAAAACAAAAAATAAAACAAAAGCTTTATAAGTATATTTTCATTAAATATGAATCCAGTTGTTGCGCTAAAGATTTTTAGAGTATTCAAAAATGTAGTTGGAACTATTAACTGGGACCAAAATATTGGAGCGTATTTTTATTTTATATTGTGAAAACTTTACACTGTAGTAGTTGAAACTAAGTTACCAAACATATTCTTTTATACCAACTAATCTAACATTTTTATTTTAAACACAAACACACACACACGCACACACAACTATTTATATTTGGTGCCTTATGCAAGTGTGGAAAAGTAAAAAGAACAAATAAAAAGCAAAAGGAAACGAACCTTTTTTTCTCTTGTAACCCTCCAGCTGTTTCTTTAGTGTTTTTTCGATGAAGTCAAGCTTATTAGTATAAGGTGAAACATCAAATCTATTGTCCCTGCTAAAATGTAAGAGATAATTAACGTCAAACAAAATGCTCATATATTTTTTATAAAGCAAGAAATTTATAAACAAGGAAGAAAAAAGTTTTTAGAGACCTAATCTCTAAAAGTATCTTAAAAAAAAAAAACTGCCCAGCTACAACAAGAAAAATAAAATAAAATAAAAATAAAAAAGAGCTATTGTAATTGTAAGATTGACATTACATGCAAAATGTCAGGTTAATAAATTACTTACTCATTAGAATTCAGTATAGTGACCTTAGCCGCACAAGTTACAACAGTCATGACAATCCAGTATGCAGCCACCGTCTTTGACAGTACCGGTATCCCATTTGGATCATAAATAGAAAGCTTCTCCCACTCAAATATTGTTTCCATCACTTGCAGTGTGCGTTTGATCAGATAATTAAGATCGACTATTGCTCGCCGGCGTTTCTGCAGCTCCGAATGGCTTGTAAGAACCCTTTTTAGGGTTCCCAATGATTTGGTAAGTCGTTGATCGACAGATTGCGGAAGCACTGCAAGGAGAAACGAATCTGCGAATTCCATTGCGAATGCAGCCAGGGTCAACACCGCCTTTGCCACCCAAGGAAAATTTGACAGCTTTTTAAGGATCGACACCGTTGTTTTGTCTGTCACTTCCACATCACCGCCAAGAGCCATGCATGAGAGCTGAAATTCCAAATTTCTTGATCGATAAGGAAAGTATAGTAAAGGCATTGGTGACACATAAATATTCACGCAACTACGAAATGTGATCGCTTAAAAATAAGTATCGGTGGTATATCATAAAAAATTGTCGTATAGATTATAACATTGCTCTCATGCAATAGACAATAAATAAAGTTTTTTTTTTTTTTTTTTTTGGGTTCTCCGAATTATAGAAAAAATTTCCAGTTTGGTCTGAATTCTAAAACATCTCAGAAAAAGTATTCGATTTAAGAAATTGTCCCAAATGAGTCCTTTCATCTAACAGACTGCTAACATTTCGATAATAAAAGACACAATGAGGCCATGCAGTTTAGTACTATGATTTTTATTTTACAATTTTATGTGTTAGAGCATGACGATTAAGAAAAGTATTGGACCTTTTTTCCACTAAAATGTTATCATTTGGGTAAACAAAAAGACTAGTTTGACTCAATTTTTTTGTCAATAAATGAAGACAGAGGAATTGTGTAGAAAAACTTGGCACATCTCAATTAGGTTAAACACCCTGCACTAAGCAAATGAATCCCAAGTCTATTTAAAAAAAAAAATGAAAAATTTACACTCCAGCCACAATGGCTTACTCAAGGAAAGAAAAATATAGTGAACAACAACCCTACATAAAAGCCAATTAAAAAAAAAAATAAGCATTGGATTCATTTATGCATTAAATTTGACGCCTTTATGCTTTTGAACACGAAAACCGTATGCATTTTTCTTTTCAGAATTAGCTTGACCGTATTATTAACCCCTTTCTTTAAAGGAAAATTAATAGAAAAAATTAGCTTCTTTAGAAGAAAATTAATAGAAAAAATTAGCTTAGTGGACCTCGCAGGCGATCTGCTTAAGCATGCACAAGGGTACACTAAAGTCAGGTTTGGGAGTACTCTTCTCCTGTAACATTTCCAAGTCAGGCCGCTGATCTTGCCAAACCTACAGTAGTAACAACAACCATATCTAATTCGTAAGATACATTTTGCTATTTTTTTTAATTCTAACCTCTAAATAATATGTGAAACAAAATTAAGGCTATATACACACACACACACACACACCTGAGCAACTTCTTCGGCAACTTTGGTTGAGTACGTAAGAATGCTCTTAACAATAATGAAAAGAGATTCGACGTCAAATGCCGTCTCAGTGCGAGCAGAATGAGTTTCACCAATTCTCTGCTTGATCGCTTCGTCGCTCACGGAAAATAGGTTCGTCATTTTCTTCTCAAACTGCCAAACTGAGGGTGTAATGTTATCCTAATGTGCTAGACTATTAAGACAAGAAAAAGAAAGATGGCTTGGTTTGTGCATAGTTTGCAATATTCCCAGCCTTATTTATGGCCAATCTCATCGCACCTCGAACACATAAAGCCAAAGTTTTAAACGTGTAAATTAACAATGCAAAGTAGTGCTAAATCAGTCTTACTTAACTGTTTTACCTAATTACGCTAGGCTATTAAGTTAAAGGACTTTGCATTACTTTTGTTTTAATGGTGGGCTTTATATCTTTTAGTCCCTATCTAGAATCTAGATATTGTACATTTTCATTTCATTGTTTGAATAATATATTAGTGTTGAATAGTTTCTTTACTGGATACTGTCAACTTAGTTAGAATGTGGTAAAACGGCTTTATAATGTTAGTTTATCCTTTTCTTTTCATTTATGAAAAATAGAAAGCAATGTGAAAGCAATTCATAATATCCAAGGGTGAAAAATAAAAGGGAATGACGGAGTCTTCCTGTCAAATTGGTAGTAAAGAAAGAAAGGAGAAAAGAGAATATCTAAGCTAATTTATTTTACATATATAACCTGATACAAAAAAAATCAAGATGAGGTGTGATTAGGGTCGAAAATGGTTAACTGACAAATTATTTGTTTTGTCAAATATTTTCTCTCATCTTTTCTTTTGAAATTTGAACAAGGGTAAAAAAATGGATGGTCCGGTTCTTCTTGAACTTTTTCCTTCCTAACTTCCTACCAAACAAAGCCAATAATCTCTTTTCTTTAAATATATATATCTTAAATAGTTCCTCTCTCTTTTCCACGATCTAGAGAAAAAAAAAAACTTAAAGTATGAGACTATGTATACGGGTGTAAAAGGAAAACCACACTTTTAGCTCAAGTCACTTGAAATACTCAAATAGCGAAACGCTACAAGAAGTGGTAATTTTTTTAGCAAAAAATTCTAGTGGACGTTACCAAAGACCGGATCATGACGCGAGGGTTATGACAAGGACCTTTAGCGACATCATGACGTTGTTGCTAAAACGTTGTTCTTTTTTGAAATGAAGATTTATTTCTCCTAGCTAACACGCATGACCACCAGCTTAAATGTGTATTGCCCAAGTTTGATATGCTATACCACTTCTGCAAATGACGAGGCCTTCAACCCTGCCGACTAAGGACGATAAGACAAGGGTGAAATCGATTAATTAAGAGATTAGATTCTTCGTGCATTATTCTAATATAAATGACTTTTTTTTTTCTTTTACTAAAACTGATTGCTTCTTTATTGCATTGTTGCGTTTCGACCTTTATCAATATTTATGCATTGTCGCATTTGTGCGCATACTTATTAGCAACCATCTTTCATGTTCGTTGCTAAACAGTTTTAGGATATGGAACTTTCATCGATGACAATGCGTGTCGCTAAAACGTCATCAAGGACAACTTTTGACAATCGTCGTCCGTACTAAAAAACCTATTTGTTGCACTGAATTAAAGCCTCCGGAACTTTGGAAACGATCATCAAAGACTTATAAAATTCGAAAACCTTAACTCAGCCTTTTTCTTTTTGGCGCCAAGAAGATATACACGAAGAACGGAAAGGGAATAAAAGAAGTTGCAGAATCCTACTTTACTTTATTTAATAAAAAAATTCGGACTAAAGATGGTGAGAAACAGACGAGGTTAGTCAGATCAAATGGATATAGGTCCCTAGATTGACAAAGAGATTAGAATAAGGAAAAGAAAAAGAAAAAGCAATGCCAGATGGATACTCGACATGATCAAAAAGAACAAGTTGAGTACAACAAGTAACGGATAAGGCTACAAGAAATTACAACATTCTTATCAGGCTTCAGCATGTGTCATTGGATAATATATAGATTCGAGAGGCTTTATATTATATTATACTATACTATATGATGTAATATATATTATATTATATCATGTTATATGTATCGAAATTATTTGTAACATTATTCTTACTTATATTGTATTATTTTATACAAACATTATTATTTGGTTTTGTATTGTATTATCATGATGTATTATATCATACAATGTTTCATTTATCATTGTATTAGATTATTGGGAAAATTTCATTTTAATAACCTGTATTATATTGAAATATGAGTTTGGTACCATCTGTTTTGAAAAATTTTATGCTAGTACTTCGACTTTTTAGAAAACCTTTTTTTAGTATATCAGAGTCTTTTTTGGGACACAAAAAGACAAAATTACCTTTTTTATGAAATCAATTGACTGATATTTTATGATGTGACGAATCTGTTATCTTTGAAATTTTAATCATTTTGCATCCTCTTATAAGGTGTATGGAAGAATAGTTCAAACAAATAGTTTTACTACAAAGTTCTCATATGCTACAATATAAAGCTCTCATATACTATAGTTCTCAAACCCAACTTGATGATTTAAACTACTTTTTCAAACACCTTATTAATAGGCTTACAAGCACTTTAACGAAAAAAAGGAACAAATCCTCACTTCATAAAAAGTTAGAGGCCACTTGATCAACTTACCCTTATATATAATGTAACTATTTCTTTTAAAACTTGAGTTATGTACTATATCAATGAAACGTGTTATCTATGTAAATTTCGTAGGTCATTTATCAACTATAGTCTCAGGCACTAAAATTGTAAAAAATCAAAGTACCAAGAGTAATCTATTAAAAGCAAAAGACCAAAATGACACAACATTCGAGATTACAAAAAAGAGAGTAATTTGGTAAAGTGTTAAAACAACAACATAAAAAGATATTAAAATTTAGGATTTTTTTAAAAGATATTATTAAAGTACGACCTATAACACAATTTTTTTCTTAAATTTTCTTGCGTGATTTAAACGGAACTTAACCAGTCAGTATAGTATGAGGTCCCACCCTATGAAGACTCATTTTTTGAATTTCTTGTATACTCGGAAGCAAAGGACAAAAGAAAAAAGGATGCATGACTAGGCTGGTTTCTCAATTATATGAAAAGGATATAACACTACTGATCTTCTAGTACGAAGAATCTTGTCAGAACATGATGAACACCAAAAGCAAAAGCTAGCCAAACTAGTTTAATACGTGTAGGACATATATATTGGGAACAAAGTTGAAGAAACTTCTATGGGAATTTTTGTTTTGTTTGCCCCTTCTATTTTCCTCAGAAAATAAGTAAAGGAAATATTGTTCTTCATGTGTCGTTGTGTTGTATTCTGCTCTGAATTGTATTGTTGAGTGATATAATATTGTTGCCAAAGTAAGAGAAATAGTAAAACAACCAAAAAGTAAGAGAAATAATAAAAAAAAAGTGTAGAGGAAATAAGATTAACTATTTAGTATTAATCATCCTAACTAATAGATAACCTGCATGTAATTAGCTACAAAAGTCAAAAATCAAACTCTAACGCTTTACGCTTTAACGGCTACTTTGGAATAGAAAAAGTTGTTAATGGTTCCGAATTATGAAGCTCTAGTACTTTGAAAACATGTTTGACAAAATCAATTAAACTAAAACATTTTTTTGCTATAGTTTAAAACTCTTATATGTTATTATGTTAAAAAATAAACTATAGAGTAAAACTTTTATATGCTACAATTTTTAATTAAAAAGTTTTAATTCTAATCAAACCCACCGCCAATAAATTAAGCATTATATACCCTCTTAATATCTGGTTTAGACGCTTATATATGCTTTATTCAATTTTTCCTATTTATCAGCATCAGACGTATCAATGCAACTTAGTTGTACAAAACCTTATTCATGAAAAAATCAAGCAACCAATTTATGAACAATTTTTTAAAAAGAAAAAAAAGAAAAAGAAAAAGAGTTAGCTGTCTTTTTCTGCTTTTAGTACCCAAATGTTCGGACAAGTGAGTTTGATGACGTCTAATTAAATACAAGGCATTAATAACTGATCCCCATTGTACCCTCTTGTTTCCCTGTTGTTTTTATTGTAACAAACTGCTTTGAATAGATGATGATTATTTGAGCTGAATTACTTGTGGTAGCCTTCTTATTATTAGTTTGAAATGGTATTTCTAATCATAACATGATTTATCAACAACTTGTAATTCTCAACAAAACAAAAAAATAAAAAATAAAAAAGGAGATTTTTTTTTTGTAGGTACTACAAAATTAACCTACCAGTAAATATTTGTACTTCAACCTTAAAATCAACGTAAAAAAATTTAAAGATTAAAAAAAGTGTACTACCGATAGGTTTTTTATATGAACTGAAAAAAATATTCATCCATAGAAATCTATCTTTCAACCTTCATAGGGCAAAAAAAATTAATTAAATCTCACAGTTTCAAAAGTACATATACAATAAGGTATCGAAAAAATCCCAAAAGAGACATGCGATAATATTTTTAAAAATGCCAAAAATAAAACCAAAAGGGGAAAACACATAAAGATTGACAAGGGACAAATCTTTTTCATCGTTAGGGTTATAAAAATTTTATTACTCATAAAACTGTGATTTTTAAACTAATTTATAATATTTGTATATTTTTTAAACTAAATTTTATTACTTTATTAATAGCACAAAATTAAAATCTCTTAGCTTGAATAGGGTTGCTACTACGATATTTGGCCTGCTGTGAACTGACATCTGAATCATAACGTAGACATGGGTCCCCTTCCATTTATTATAATCGTTCAAAATGCAGTGGGTAATTGACGTTAAGATCTGCAACGTCATGGAAAACCATGAGGTCATGGACTTGAAAGCTTTGTACGTCAAAAGCGACACCACGTGATCCGTCTCTACCTCAAGTGCTTTTACAATGGGCATGAAACACTTCACGACAAAACTGTCTACTTTTTTTTTTTTTTAGTGGACAAAGCGTCCAAACAGGAGGAAAGAAGTTTATTAAAACGAGCGGAAGGAGATTAAAGTACAGACAATAGTATAAAGACCAAAAAAGGTATACAAGTAGAGCCAAAATAACCTATCTAAGAGTTTGTGCATTGATCGACGCAACTACCCTAACCTAACGGAGCTAACCTCCTACTTACCGTGATCTCAGTAACCACATAAAAGATCTACACCTTGACTCAATCCTGATTTATTACACTACTCATTAGGCCATCTAACCAACCAAAAGCATAGGAAACCCAACTTTAGACCAAGCCTAACCCACAAATACAATACGAAAAGGACAAACATTACACGGAGGACCTGTGGGACACACAAAAAACAGAACAAATACAAAACACAGATCCAAAAAAGTAGCCTCTGCCACGATCTGCGAATGTGAGGTCCCTCAACGCCAACCACCCACCAACTTCAGCCACCCAACTCCGGCCGACTACCAACCAGAAGGTTCCCTTGGCTCCTCCTTGGCCATCCCTTCGAACGGACCAAACCACCTCAGCCAATCCACCTCCGGCAGCACGAACCCACCTTCAAGGTCCCTTAACGCCGGCGGTTTGCAAAGGACAACCAACTCCGCCCCTCCCACAACCATCTTCCATGGCCGAGCGAAAACCATCCGGACCCTACAACACAGCCCAATCCGAGAGGAGTTCCGAGCTTCCATCGATCCCGGCGAACAACGGCTGCTTCTCCTTCCTTGGTCCTCGATCGCGACTGATGACGGCAGATTAAACTCTCCCATTGACGAGCCCACACTCTGGCCCGAGCCAAAGCCTACTCCTTTGGCGGCATGAACCCCATCATCGCAAAGATCGCCCGACGATGACTCTCCGGACACAAAATGGCGGCCAACAGACCGGCAATGCGCTGGCCCACCAGCCTCGACGATCTCTCTCTTTCCCGCTCGTTCTCACTCTTGCTTTCTCTCTCTCCTATTGAGGACTGAGATGAAGATTTAGCTACTTTTTTTTTTTTTTAATGAAATAGCCACTTTAGGGAGTAATATACTAATATCTTTTATCAGGTGTTGGCAAAAACTTTTTATATGGTATAATGATAAGAAAAAATAATCTATGGTGTAAAGCTTTTATACGTTAAAATTTTTGGTTCAAAAAATTTGATTCTAACTACAATTTTCAAACACTTTATTAATTCGGATCTTTCTCAGTTGGGAATGCAAACCAGTAGTAGGGCACGTTTTTAATCGAGATTTTTATCAAAATTATATTTTCGTACAAATTTGTTGATTAAAAATTGAATGCCACATATGGATTATTTTTGGGTTCCCACCAAAAAATATTACCTTTTTATATTTTAGCCATTTAAAAAATATGTTTTTTTTAATTATTTTCACAGCTTTATGTGAACCAACTGTTATAACCTAATTGACACACGTGGAGAATTAAAATTGGACATCAACTGCCGAATGGTTAATTGCCGAAATAACCGTTTGGCACCCCCTTTAAAACTATCTGATGGTCATGGTAAAAATAACGTGATATCAGTTTTCTTGGTCCCTGGGCATACAAACATGTAAGTCAAAATCATCACACCATCAAGTTTAAGTTTGAGAGTGCTCAGAACGATTTCCAAGGACACAATGTTGTAATTGTTGTAGTTCGGGCCAAAATTTACAGAGCACATAACAATGGCAGGAGGTAAGACTACACTATCCAATTTGGCTTCCGTTACATTATGGTTATAATATGATTATCATTTGGTATTCGGCCCAAAATGCCTCTGCCTTGTACACTTTGTTAGAATTACGTAGTTTGAAGTTCACGTAAAAAATTTTGAGTGATTTTGGTTTTGTTAATTTGAAGTCTTTAATCAAAATAATAGTAGAAATCATTAAGATATAAGATTTCTAAGATTTCTATTATTTGAAACGTCAAAAACGGTGTCTGAAATGCTTAGAAACCATTGAGTTTTGAACCGGGTCGTAGTTAAGAAGACCCAGCTGGAGGTTGAAGACGAGCCAAATGACATGCAGTTTCTTCAGTAAAAAATGACACGTCGTTTGGTGTTAAAAGGAGTGTTGTCGTCTGTACAAAACGACATGTCGTTTTTGTTTGGACAAAATGACATGTCGTTTGAGTCAATCACGAACTGCACTCATTAAGAGAAAACGACACGTCCTTCTTCCATTCTAAGGAAAAACGACATGTTGTTTTAGGGGCACCAAAATTTAAAAAAAAAAAAACAAAATTTTTTTTAAGGCACAATTTCCAAATTTGTTTATTTGGGATTTAAGTGAAAAGCTTGTTTTATGGTTTTGTTTTGATGTGCAAAAATTATATGTTGTTTTGTATGTATGATTCATTGCCTGTTATGCATACAATATTAAGTTAAATAATTTTAACATATTGAAATTAATTGTTATTATATGCTAAATTCATTACGCATAATTAATGTGCTAATTTATCATTATATGCATAATTTTTGTTTTAGTTATGCATATTATTAAGTTGAATATTTAGCACAAATTTAGATTTTGTTCATAATTATTTAAATTGCCTATAGAATATGCAATTTTACATAAATAATTTTTGTGAACAAAATTAAATGTCTTAGTAATCCATATAATTTTGAATAATTAGAGCTTAGCCACAGCACCTCTACTTATGCAAAATTATATATTAATTGGTCTAGAATCACTTTTGGTTAAAGGACATTTATTGCAAATAGTTGTACTCAATATAATAAACTTTATCCCAAAGGAATTTTAATTACATTAGTATGATTAATTGGGATAAAATATCAAATTGTATTTTCTAATTTACCCATAAGTATTAGAAAATGGAACATAATTTGATAGTTTTATCCACAGTAAAATGAGTCTAATTGAATTAGAACTTTAGCCCACAGGCAAGTTTTATGTCATAGATTCATGATTTTATGCATGATTTTCATTGGTAAAGCATGATTCATGTATATTAGTCTTAATATTTTGGATCATAAGCATATTTGTTTTAATTATGCAGTCATACAACCTGTGAATTTCTCTGATATTCGATGTGATATCCCTGAGTTGAAAGGGGATAACTATAAGGTTTGGAAGGAGAGAATTCTCCTTCACTTAGGGTGGATGGACATTGATTATGCTATAAGGAAAGACGAGCCCGTAATCACTGAAACAAGCGCTCAGGATGAGATTGCTCTTTATGAACGATGGGAGCGATCTAATCGCCTAAGTGTCATGCTCATAAAGACCAAGATCTCTGCTAGCATACGTGGTTTCGTCGAACAGTATGACAAAGTTCGGGCATTACTGAAGGCCATTGATGAGCAGTTTGAAACTTCAGATAAGGCACTTGCCAGCACCCTAATTATGAGATTCTCATCCTTAAGGCTCACCAGTATGAGAGGTGTGTGTGAGCACATCATGAAAATGAAGGACATAGCAGCTCAACTTAAGAACCTTGAGGTGGATATGTCTGAGTCTTTCCTGGTGCACTACATTCTAAACACCCTTCCAAAGCCATATGGGCCCTTTAAGATTTCTTACAATACACATAAAGACAAATGGTCAATTAATGAGCTTCTGACCATGTGTACTTAGGAAGAAGGGCTGCTTGTAATAAAAATGGGTGAAATTGCACTGACGACGACCAAGGGAAAGAATCAGATTCAAGACCAATATCAAGCCAAGGACAAGGGGAAGGGTAAAATACCTCCCAAGGCTGTCATTAAGAAGGAATCCAAGTGTTTCTTCTATAAAAGGAAGGGACACATGAAGAAGGATAGCGTGAAATTTCAGAGTTGGCTTGAGAAAAAAGGTAATCCAGTCTCATTAGTTTGTTATGAATCTAATATGGTTGATGTTGTTTATAACACATGATGGATTGATTATGGATCTACAATCCATGTTTCGAATACCTTGTAGGGTATGTGAAACCTAAGGAAGCTAGTAGGAAGTGAGCTGAGCATCTCTTTAGGAAACAAGATGCGTTCACATGTGGAATGTGGTGTCCGGCCTGGGCGTACTCTCTCAAGTCTCCATAGGACCCACTTTGTGGGGCCCCCAGACTTATGGCTCTTATTGGTAGACCATCCCCATGCGTAGCTCAATTGGTACTCGAGATGGAAATAAGAACCTCTTAAGGGAGGTTTGAGGTTCGAACCCGAGGGACGTGAAAAAAAAAAACTCTGAGGGGCCAGAGGGCCACAGAGGGGACAGTACGGATGAGTGGGCGGCACGGGGATGTCTACCAATAAGAGCCATAAGTCTGGGGGCCCCGCAAGGTAGGTCTTATGGAGGCTTGAGAGAGTACGCCTGAACTGGACGCCATGTGGAAGCCATCGGAACATGCACCTTAGTTTTAAGTAATGGTTTTATTTTGGAATTGAATAAGACATTTTATGTTCCAAACTTTTCTAGGAACTTAATTTCTGTTTCTAGACTTATACCTTTGGGATATTCCTTTACATTTTTAGAAAATTCCTTCAGTTTATTTTATAAATATGATCTTGTTGAAAATGGTACATTGTTTGATGGTCTTTTCTCTATTAATTTGCAAAATGAACCACATCATATTGATATGCATGTTTAATCTGGCATGAAACGTTGTGTTATAAATGAGGATTCCTCTATGTTATAGTATCGGAGATTAGGACACATCTCCATTGAGAGAATCAAGAGGTTAGTGAATGATGGAGTACTCAGTACTTTGGATTTTACTGGCTTTGAGACTTGTGTGGGTTGCATTAAGGGAAAGCTAAACACCAAGTCTAAGAAAGGTGCCAAGAGGAGTTCAGAAATATTAGAGATCATACATTCAGATATTTGTAGTCCAGACATGGACTCATATGGTTCGAAATACTTCATCACTTTCATAGATGACTACTCACGATACATGTATCTCTATTTGCTTCATACAAAGGATGAAGCATTGGATGCCTTTAAAGTTTTCAAGGCTGAAGGAGAGAAACAATGTGGAAAACAAATTAAGATCGTGAGGACAGATAGAGGTGGAGAATATTATGGTAGATACACTGAGGATGGACAAGCTCAAGGTCCATTTGCGAAGTTTCTTCAAGAGCATGAGATAGTTGCCCAATACACCATGCCTGGTTCCCCATATCAGAATCGTGTGGCAGATAGAAGAAACTGAACATTAATGGACATGGTGCGGAGTATACACAGTAACTCCAATCTTCCTAAATCCTTGTGGACTGAAGCTCTTAAGACGACTGTGTATATATTAAACTGAGTTCCGACCAAGGCTATCCCAAAGACACCATTTGAGTTATAAAAAGGTTGAAAACCGAGTTTGAGACATATACGTGTTTAGGAATGTCCGTCTGAAGTAAGAGTGTACAACCCACTAGAGAATAAGCTAGATCCGAGGATTATTAGTGGATATTTTATTGGATATGTCGAAAAGTCCAAAGGATATAGATTCTACTGTCCAACTCACAACACTAGATTTGTGGAATCAAGGAATGCAAAGTTTCTTGAGAATGACTTGATTAGTGAGAGCGATCAATTTCGAAACACAGTTTCTGAGAGAGATTATACTGAAGCTTAACCATCTACATCAAGTGATAGGTTGATCATAGTTCATAGCACTCCTATAGTTCAACTGAGTGTTGTGCAACTAATCATTGAGGTTCCATAAATTATTGATAATAATCTAGAAGATCAAGTCGCTCAAGAACCAACAGAAACAGTTGAGCAACAAGTTGAACAATAGATTCCTCAGGAAAATGTTGAGTCAACATTAAGGAGATCTACTAGAGAAAAGAAATCAACAATTTCTAGTGATTATGTTGTGTATCTACAAGAATAGACTATAACATTGGAGCCAAAAATGATCCCGAAATGTTTTCACAAGCCATGAGTTGTCAAGAATCAAAACTTTGGTACGATGCTATAAGGGATGAGATGGATTCTATGACATCTAATGGAGTCTGGGATCTTATCGAGTTGCCTAATGGTGCAAAAGTCATAGGGTGTAAATGGGTCTATAAAACAAAGAAAGACTCATTGGGTAACATCGAAAGATATAAGGCAAGACTCATCACCAAAGGGTTCACTTAGAAGGAAGGAATCGACTACAAGAAGACCTTTTTTCTTGTATCTAAAAAAGATTCCCTCCGTATCATCTTGGCACTCGTTGCTCATTTTGACTTAGAGTTGCAACAAATGGATGTAAAAATAGAATTTCTCAATGGTGAACTAGAGGAAGAAGTTTATGTAAAACAATCAGAAGGATTCTCCTCTAGTAGTGGTGAGCAATTGGTGTGTAAGCTTAAAAAATCCATATATGGTTGAAGCAAGCCTCCCGTCAATGGTATTTAAAATTCCATGACGTCATCTCTTCATTTGGATTCGTAGAGAACATTATGGATCAATGTATATACCAGAAGGTCAATAGGGGTAAAATTTGTTTCCTTGTGCTTTATGTGGATGACATTTTGCTTGCAACCAATAACAAGGGTATGCTACATGAGGTGAAACAATTCCTCTCTAAAAACTTTGACATGAAAGATATGGGTGATGCATCCTTCGTTATAGGCATTAAGATACAAAGAGACAGATATAAAGGCATTTTGAGTATATCTCAAGAGACCTATATCAACAAAGTTTTGGAGAGATTTCGGATGAAAAATTTCACCAAGTATAGCTCCTATTGTGAAAGGGGATTGGTTCAATTTGAATCAGTGCCTGAAAAATGACCTTAAAAGAGAACATATGCTCAACATTCTATATGCTTCAGCTGTTGGAAGCCTTATGTATGCTCAGGTTTATACAAGACCTGACATTGCATTTGCTGTAGGAATGTTGGGCAGATATCAGAGTAATCCAGGATAAGACCACTAGAAGGCTGCAAAGAAAGTGATGAGGTACTTGCAAGGAACCAAAGAGTACATGCTTATGTATAGATAAACTGACAACTTGGAGGTCATTGGCTACTCTAACTCTGACTTTGCTGGCTGTATTGATTCACGAAAATCAACTTTCAGATACATTTTCATACTAGCTGGTGGAACCACTTCATGGAGCAGTGTCAAGCAAACTTTGACTGCTACTTCCATTATGGAGGTAGAGTTCATATCTTGTTTTGAGGCTACCTCGCATGGTGTATGGATTAGGAGTTTTGTTTCTGGGCTTAAGATTATGGATTCTATCTCTAAACCATTGAGAATATTTTGTGACAATTCAACGGCTGTTTTTATGGCTAGAAACAACAAGAGCGGTAGTCAAAGCAAACGCATCGACATTAAGTATCTAGCTATAAGGGATCGTGTTAAGGATAAAACAGTGGTCATTAAACATATAAGCATTGAATTAATGATTGTCGATCCCTTGACTAAAGGCATGCCACCAGTAAAATTTAGAGATCATGTGGACAGAAAGGGACTTGTTTCCCTTGTGTAATTTGTTGTACTTTGTAATGAAACTCTATATTTATCATATTTTCTCATTTCATCTTCAGTTAAGTGCACATATTTGTTTATGATAAATATCAGTAAAGTTTGGACCTAGAATAAACATAGGGTTTATTCATTAAGATACACGGGTAAATCTTAAGAGACAAGATATATTATAATACATGGAAGATAATACTCGTCATTTAGAGGACCTATCGCCATGATTCATTTATTTTGTTTCTTATTATAATGGTTGTTGGGATGTATGGGCCAAGTGGGAAAATGTTAGAACCTAATTGACCCATATGGAGAATTAAAATTAGACATCAATCGTTGAATGGTTATGTAACACCCGTCGATTTTCATGTATCAGTTTATGACAAATGTGTAACGACATTAAGTAATCATTTTATAATATGTGTTATGATATATGGTGCTAACCATTTTATTTTAAGCGTTATGACAGGTGACGCTCACGTGAAATTGATGTGCTCAAAGTGTTCATGTTATTAATGTTATATGTTTAATCTTAATTTTTATGATAATTTTAATGTTTTGATGAATTTTGGTATGTTATGGCAGATCGGCAGGCCGGACCATTTAGTTCGGCAGGCCGGACCATTTAGTTCGGCAGGCCGAAATGACCCCCTCAGAACGGCAGGCCAATGGTATATCATCGGCAGGCCAGACTTCAAAAATCGATAGGCCAAAATGGGACATCGACAGGCCGATGACAGCTGACGAGCAGTCAGCAAAAATCTCTCAAAATTTGTGACAAGAATGATTATGTGATTGGATAATGATTGTTGATTGATTGGCATATTTTTGGATTGATTTCCTCATTTTAGGAAATAAATTGTTTGACTTTTAGTTGATTTGATCAATTAAATATGATTTCCTCTTTTGAAATTGTGAAATATGATAAGTGGAGCTAAATCAAATAATTTTCCTTAATTCTCTCCATTTTCATGTGTAATTGCCTAATTTTAATCAAAGGATTTATGAAATTATAGTACAGACATTCTATCTTATTTTTTTTCTCATTCACGTGAATTTTCCACACTCAAATTTCTCTCAGACATTTTTTTTTCTCTCTTTTTCTCTACACGTTTTTTTTTTCTTTTTTCTTCTCTCCCTCGTTTCTCTTGCAAACAATTAAAAGAAACATTGAAATTTCTTTGGGTTAATTCGAAGGAGTTTGAAGAGAATTCGTTTTAAGGTAAGAGTTTATTTTTCTGTATTTTTGAAATTTTCTCTCTCTCCTCAATCCGACTGCTATATCTTAGTCTAGAAATTTTATTTTGCTCTGAATTTTTAGTATGTTATTCATGTATGTGTTATGTGTTAACCCTAAAAATTTTGTCTCAATTAAATTTTTCTATGAAAAGTTATGAATTTTCTTCTCTCTCTCACTCACAACTGATTTATGCTAAACAGTAATGTTGAATTGTCTGCATGTTCTGACCCTTATATCTTTGCTTACAAATTTTCGTTTGCTCTGAAATTTTAATATGATTTTCATGAATATGCTAAGTGATGTTGCTCCAAATTTCGTGCCATTTGGTGTTATGTAGGCTAAGATATTAAATAATCATGCTCTACACCTTATAATAAATTGTTGCTGATTGTTTATGTTGAATAAAAATGTCGTTTTTGTTCATAATGCAAATTAAGGTTTTTTTCCACGAAATTTGGTGAATATGTTTATACATATGTTAAGTATTAGACTAGAAAATTTGGTGATGATTTGATTAATATTTTATGTGTTATGGAATTTTTATTGTAACTAGGTTTTTAGGACTGTTTTATCCATGAAATTGAGGGATTATAATTGGATGAAGTTTTGAATGACTTAATGATTTTTATTTGGTGATGGAAAATTTTGTGGTTCTGTAATTATATGTTAATGACTTGTAATATGAATTTTGGGGTCATAGTAATTTTATTTAATTTATTAGAATATGAAAAATGTAAGAAACTAACTGCCTGACACAATGAAAATTATTATTGCCTCTGTCTTTTAATGCATGTATTGGATTATATATAATTTATTTAAAGCTGATTTTTGGATATGTTATAATCTAGGTGTCTACTATTTATGATAATTTTTGTAGATTTTTCTATGGCATAAAAATGTGATAAATAGACCTGAGTTAAGGATTGCTCACTGTGTTATTATTGTTGGCAGATTTTGGTATATAAGTTGTATGACTTGTTTGAGATAGTAAATGGAATTTTTTAGACTAAAGAAAAATCATGGTAATGTATATATATGTTAACTTTGTTCTTGCAAAATTCGGTGCTCTAATTATGTGTATATGTTAAGTTATTAAATTTTTAATTCTTGAAGGTCAAAAATGTAATTGCGTTGATATGTAATGCCCCTAAGTGGGGGTTAACAATTTTTAAATAAATAAAATAAAAAAAAATAAAGACAAAACATCAAAGTAATTTGCCCAGGACTTAAATAGAAACTCTCAAAATAAAAAAAAATAAACAAATAAATAAACCATAGTTTAATGTAGCCCCTTAAATTTTAATAATATAAACTGTCATCATCATCATTTCAACCCTCAACAAATCTTAATACAATCACAGAAAGTAACAGTGGATGCTTACATTATCATGAAGATCATTCTTTGCATTCAAAGCAATCCCAACGTAATATAGCTACATAGCTTTTCTAACTATTTTTCTTGTAGCCACCTCATACTTAGTGAGTCCTGAAAAGATGAACATAATAGGGAATGATCGACAACATGCTCAGTAGGGAAAACCATTACTCACCTTAAGGTTTTATTCATTACCACATTAAAACTACATGGTTAGTTAATTTACATCATATACCAGATTATGAGGTTTATTATGATCATCTTTTGTGGATACCATAGTTAACCATTACCAGGTTTCACACATATACATATATACAATATTCACATTCATCATTATTCTTAGGTATCAACATTACATAAAGTATTACTCAACTTATCGAAACCCAAATGGGCGTGCTTGGCCACCCTTCAAACATTCCGAGGGTATTCTGGTGAGGGGACATCAAGCCCCGAGTCCTCACCAAGTCGATTCCTATACAGTGCATTTTAGGACTTTTGACCCAAGGAAGCGTCATCACCTTCCCCCTATTTTACCTTTTAGGGTATTCATGCCCAAGGACGTAACAGTCGCCCTCTTCACGTTTTACCATTTCCTCAATATTTAATCATCATTTAAAGAGTCAATCTTCCTAACCATGCTTCTCAACTTATAACAACATATGTTAATTCATTATGTTCCTCGCTAATCAATACAAGGCGAGTTCATGTCATAGTTCTATATGTGATTCTCATAAAATAGTAGTTCAACATAGATACATATATCTTGTGGTAAAACAATCAATTTAAATTCTATAAAAACCTCACAAAAGATGAGTAATAGAATCCCTACCTTCCAAGCTTCTCGACAATCTTTTAATCTCTGAATAATTAACGTATGCTCCACACACCCTTGATCCTAAGGTGTGCATAAGGACAATCAAAACTAAAGCACAACATGTAACCACATCCATAAATGAATTAAGTATAAATCTATATATTCTAGTTTCTAAAAAGATTCATAAATCATTTAGGATGGTCTTGGAAAGGTTGCAAGACAATCAGGGATTAGAAGGTGAACAAAGTTGGGTTCACTATCTACAATTAGCGCATGGGTTATTGGGTGGTTTACTTAAGGTAGACGGGTGGTATACTGCCATTGGTAGGTTTACTAGTTTCCAACCCGAGAATTGAAAAATTCATAGAAAATAAAATATAACTCTGATTTAGGCTCATAATAGCTCGTTGGAAAGCTTAGGATGTCTACTTTTAAAATATGTAAACCAATTTACAAAATTCATTTTCATCTAATCCCAGAATTTCAAGAAAAAGCTACTGCCCATAGAGATAATACAATGTTTATGGAATGTTAACTTTTTCTTAAACCCAAAGCATATTATTCTCATTTAAAATTCCAAAACCATTCCAAAATAGGCAGCATGCATTATATAATCATAATAAATATATTCTTATTAGTTTTATACCAAAATCATCATCAAACTATATCTCTAGCCTTTCTTGCAATTAGTGAGGAAAACATGCATTAACTATGAAAAAAATACATACTAAAGCCAAGTTTGAATTAAAGAAAACCTACCTCAAAACTCCTTTGAAAAACACCAAAGTTTGGGTTAAAAATCAAGCTTGTATTGACTCCAAAATGGCTTCAAACGTGGCTGGAAATGTAGTTGTCATGGTTGCAAAGAGAGCTTTATGCCTTGTGTCTTTAGTTGGAAATTGAAGTGAGAAAGGAGATAATGAGAAACTAGAGAAAAGAGTGGTGATGGTTGAATAAATAGGCATCAAATTAATTAAGGAGTTGGATAGAATTAAATGAGCATTAAAAGAAAATATTATCATGTCTCCCATGGAGACTTTTAGCAAATAATGTCAACATAATTGAGGGGACAAATGGGGTAAGTTATAGAAGAAGATGAAGGAAGTATTAAAAAGGTGGTTGAGAAAACATATTGATGTCTCCTGATAGTTAAGGTGAATTAATTCTATATCTCTAAATGATAAGGATGCTATTTAATTGAGCATTAATGTAGTGGGACAAGGTTGGTAGAAGTGAGTGATAGGTAGATTTTAAATATTTATTATGGAGACTTAGTAAAAATACTAAAGTGACATTTTTATTCATATGATTTTACCAAAAATCATACCCGTTAAAATAACAGGTGTTTCAGCTCTCCTCCCCTTTAAAAATTTCGTCCTTGAAATTTCAAATCTAATAATACTAATAAAAATCACAAATTCGTTATGATATCCACTTCCGACTCTAAACCGCTAATGTTGTTTGTCTCCAAATGTGGTTATTGCATCTCCTTTCATTTGCTTGGAGTATAAACCTCACTCTAAATACTAAATATTTAAACAAGAGTATTTCTGACTTGATTCAAATTCACAACACTGTATTATGGTCTAACATTTTGATCAGAAAATGCACATGCTGATCATACCATTTTCCAGTCTTTCACTATGCTTGGACTGTAATTCACAACTAGTAAACTAAAACATAATCATGAAATATATAACACAAACACTTTTATTCAAAACCATACATTAAACATATTCACAGAGATATTAGACAAAATCTCACAGTTGCAGACAAACTCGTCAGATTCTTCATTAAACAGCTATCTTCATGACACAAACATTCAACCCACATAATATACTCATATTTCCTATAGAATATCCCCACAACTGACTTTGGTACTTCCACATAATATTAACAGAATATTTCACATTACAAACATGATACGGATACGTTTCGAGAGTACAAGGCACTCCGTATACCAGCTATCCATATCATGCATGTTTAGAGAATACAAAAACATCGATAAACAAAAGATCGGACCTTAAGTAGGATGCGTTTCGAGAGTATTAAGTACTCTGTATCCAGCCATCCTGGCATTAGGCTTACTGAATCTAAAAGTTTTAACGGCATACTACAAGAAATGCAAAATGTAAGGTAAACGATTATACGTGATACACAAAATACGGACACACATGCCTACATGCCATGAATAAAACCAAACGATTACAGACTGAGATTTAAATCAATTGGCCGCTCCCAGCATTCATCTTCCCATTCAAGCTTGGATGTTGCAGTGTCGAATTCTGGATGGATGATTTGCATCTTATCTAGCAATTCCTCAGCTGTTGAAGCAGTAACAAAGATTTGTCTCTCCGATCTTGCAATGATGTTTTCTTCCACAGCATAATCTAGAAATTTCAAAAGACCATCATAAAAACCATTTACATTCAGTAGTCCCAAGGGTTTGGAATGAAAGCCCAATAATTGCTCACAAGCAACTACAAATATTTCCTCAAGAGTACCTAGACCACCGGGTAATGCTATAAAAGCATCAGAATTATTGATTATGACTTTAAAATTTCTAGGGATGCTCTTAACTCCTTTTCCTTTACCTATGGTTTCCTTATAAAGGTTTCCTTTAGCTAGAATATGAGACAAAATCCCTACAGCTGTAGCATCACTAGACTTAGCTGCTAGCATCATATTTTCCATCATTTTCACACTACCACCCCCATAGATTATGTTAATCTTCCTGCGTACTAGGACTTGCCCTAAGCATTTTGCAGCTTCTACATAGGCTTTATCTTTTCCAAGACTGGAACCATAAAAGACACAGACATTCTTTATTTTCTTGATGGACTGAAAGGCAGATATATTTGGTTTATGTAATTGGGTTTTCAAGGAAACCCTTGGCTTAAATACGTAAATTCTAAATCATTTTCTTAAATCTTCACGTTCTTTTATAAACGTTTTTATGATTCTTACATAACTCGGACGTATGGGATCTAAACTTGTACTTTCTTATGCACTTAACATTGTAGGTATAGGAAAAATCCTTAATTAATTTTTCTTATTAATTGTTAGATTTTTTTCATAGGGTGTTTGGAAGATGGTGGGAACTAGTGGTGAGAACTACTTTTACTGTAGCATATGAGAACTTTACACTGTAATAATTTTTTTTTATTGTTTCTGTAGCATGTGAGAGCTTTTTACTGTTCATAACTGATTTTGTGGTGGGAACCGCAGTTCCCACCACGTTGCCAAACACCCCCTCAGATATTAAAAATCATGTTTGGGTTTATTCTCATTTGGTGTACTTTTTTTTCAACCATTGATCTAAATTTAAAGATGACATTCTCCTTCTATTGTTCTCCACCTGTAGAGAATAAAATCATTCTCCACTATAAACTTGTCTATCAAAAATACGCTTTTTATTATCATGTTGGTTCCTAGCCTAAGAATTTTTTTTGTCTTTTCTTTTGAAAAAGGATGAGTTCTAAGTATTTTCCGGGAAACAAGTTGGTCAGTTCCTGGAAATTGGAAGGAAAACTGCAGAGCTTAGAACTTGCAAAGAACATGTAACATGACCAATTCACCACCACCACCGCCACACACCCAGGCGACAAACTCTATTGACTTGCAAACCACCAAAACCAAAGATAATAATAAACCCTTTACAGTTATTCATAAAAAAATATAATGACTTAGTTCGATAAATTAGTTAAAACTTTAAGTTTTAACTTATAACGATATAAAACTTATTTATACTTTAATAAAAAATAAAATTTTATTATAATATAAAATTTTGACGTACTAAAATGTTTAAATTTTAACGTTAAATTTTACCTTTTATCTTCATACACTCTGGTTAAAAACAATCCCGTCAGAGTTGATTATCTTCCATTTCTTTTTCTGCTTTTTCTCAACTTCGAAATTGAAAAAAGTAAAAAAGTGTCGACCTTTACACGTGAGCACGACAAAGATCGTGACATACTGTAGTTGCTGGAAACTGCCAAATGCAGCTTTAGTAATACATGCATTATTTGAAAATAACATCTTGCGTGGACTTCTAATCAGCGGCAGAGGGACCTTAGGCCCCTATTCCCCCTAAATTTTTGAAAATTTATATTTTGTTTATAGCTTTTAAAAACTTTTCATATATGGCTCTTCTTATTTATAAATTTATATATACCTCTATCATTAATAATTTTTTTCTCTAATTTATTCTTATTTAAATTATTTTTTATATGTACTTTGTTAATCTTTTGTTTCTAAGCCCTAATTTTAATAATGTTTGGCAAATATGCCTCTATATAAATATTTTTTCTTTTAATTCTCTAAAATAATATTATTTTTTAAAATAAATATGACCTTCATAAATACATTTTCTTAATTGCTTACTAAAATAATTTTCTTGATTGTATTTATACTTAAACCTCTTTTCTTGTATCTCATTTGTACTCTCTAAATAATTTACTATCGTTTTTGCTCCATCAAAATAATTTCTTATAAGTGTTCTGCTTTTTTTTTTTTCCCTAAATTAAACTCAGAAGAGAATAATAAATCAAGGAAAAACTAAACTTTAAAGAAAAATTTTCATTTGAGTGATAAAATTTCAACAATTTGAATATGCATATCATTTTAACTATTTTATAGTATTGAAAGTTAATGTATTGATAGTTTCTAGAATTTTTCACATTCTCCTAAAAAATAATGAGTCCTCCCCTATATATGGATGTATGTATATCTATATATATAAAGTACAACCAACATACAATATATTTTTATTGTTGAAATTTTCAAAGGAAACTAAACAGAAATTCAGATTAAACTTCAGAGAAACGGTTCAAGCTCAGAGCATCCCACATCAACAGAGGTCACTTTTTGAGACAAAGAACAACCGCGTAGCTTTGTTTTGGACATTTTTATTTTTATTTTTTTTTCCTGTATTAAATTTCGACCAACTTTCCAGTCCTTTTATGTCACGCGTTGTCACTTGTCAATCCGCTGTGTTTATATTTTCTCACAAGCTTTCTCTCCCATAGTTTATTTATTTATTTATTTTGGTAGCGAATATATGTGTAATCCCGCATTTAGAAAGTTGTTTTAGTTCGACACTGAAAATTTAAAATTAAAAAAAAAAAGAAGAGAGATATCATGAGTGAAGCTACATAGTAACAAAGGTTGATGACCGCCTTTGGAAACTTTTTTTTTTTTATAATTTTGTATATAAAATTTTATAAAAAGTATATTCTATTTTTAAAAAAAATTATATTTTATCTATTTAAAATTATATTTTATCTGTTACTTTATTAGTTCAATCACACCACCACTCTTTTTATTAATTTTTTTAGCTCTATCCTTAAAGATAATCATTTAATTATTGAGAGATATGATATAGTTACATATTTTACTTATTTAGTAGACAATTATTTATATTTTTAAATTGAGGACTCGACTGAAATTTTAAGTGAAATTGTAAGAAAAAATCATATTTTTTTAAATTTGAAGGTTTATGTTGTTCCTAAACAGATTTTATAGATTATTGATAAAACGTAGTTCTAAATCATTATATCAATTTAGAATCATATTTAAAGCAATAATATGTGATAATTAAATAGAACTTTCTGAAAATTTGAGCATTCAAAATTGTACTTTACTAATAGATTTTTTTTTTGGGTACCAATTCTCTTTTTATTTTGTTCTTTTCTATGGCATCAACTTTATGCCGTTATTAGTACCTTTCAATCCAACGCGGTTGTTAGTTGTTCTTGTAATTCCAAAAGCTTTGCGTATCTTATTTTTGTACTTATTTTTAAATTCTCAATACTGATCCATTCCAAGTCATCTTAGTTTAGAAATTTTCAAAAGTACGGATATCTTAATGTATCTTTTGCTTGTAGTGACCAAAGATTTTTGAGCTCCAAAAACCAAAGTATATTTGATTTTTATATAGCGTGTTCTTTTTAGTCAAGGGGGGCTTTTCTTTGAACCTTCCAACGTAGCAAAGTCCACTCCAACTCCTATTTGTCTATACAACTTAATTTATTTCTTGTGCTTATTTAGACACTTGTCCAAAAATCAAACTTCATTTTTTCTGTGAAAGTTTTGTTTGAGAGATTTCATCTGAGTGTTTTCTGATGGTCCCAAAAAGGTCTTTTCCTGATGAAGACGATAATAATGATTTCGAAGTTCCCCTTCGGGATTCCAAGAGGAGATCGCCTTTATTCAGGACGTGTGTGATTTATTCTTGACTTGAATTTATTCTTTTTTCTTCTTCTTCATGTCTTTTGCTTCTTTTTTTTATTTTTATTGCTAGTTTCTAAACTTGGGTTTCTGTCGTTTTTGTGTATAGTGTCTTTAGAGACCGTCTAACAAGAGGTCTCTCGCTTAATGAAGCTGTATGGGAGCCATTTCTTAGAAGAGTGGTAATCATAAGATCACTTGGCCTAGTTCCTTTGTCTCATTTTCTTCTAATTTTACTGCAAAAGTTATGTTTTGGCAAAATTATAAATTTTTTTTCCCCAAATGGTATGTCTTTAATAGTGAACCACTCAAATGATAAATTTCTTGTAGTTCATTCTCTCATTGTGTTTGGTGTTTGTAGGTGAAAGATCAGGTGGAACGTGTCATACGTTCCTTCTTCGGCGCTTCTTCAAGGTTAGTTTTTCAGACTCAAAAGTTGTTATCTTTTCATGTCCCCACTACTTTGAGCATGACAAACTGTACTGGCAAATACAGCAAGAAAAATATCATCTTTTACCCTTTTCCGTGGTGTGATTAATTCCGGTTCTGTTGTTGATTGCAGCCACTCTGTTCATCGGGCAGGTCCGTCCGGAGGAGGAAGCGGCCTGCAGTTGCAATTTGTCAGCCAGTTGCCTGCAACCATATTCACAGGCAGTCGAATAGAAGCTGAGGATGGCAAGTCTGTTGAGGTCGTCCTAATGGATGTTAGATCCCAGACTATCGTCAATTCGGGCCCTCTTTCTTCAATAAAGATTGAGATTGTGGCCCTTAATGGCGAATTTGGTTCAGGGGAAAGAGAGGACTGGACCGAGAAAGAGTTCAACGACAGCATTCTTCGCGAAAGAGAAGGAAGGAGGCCCTTAGTGACTGGTGAGCTGACTCTAACCTTGAAAGAGGGCGTAGGCCGCCTTGGTAACATCATCTTTACCGACAACTCGAGCTGGATCAGGAGTAGAAGGTTCAGGTTGGGAGTTAGAGTAGTGCAAAAGATCCCCGGAGAAGTAAGGATCCGGGAAGCTATAAGCGAGCCATTCGTGGTCAAAGATCACCGCGGAGAATGTAAGTTCCAAAAGCTTTAAACCAACTCAAGTGTTCAATATATGATATGTGTCAGTCTATATAAGGCTAAATTTCATTGACACAAGAAATAACTCTTTCATTCAGCGTATAAGAAGCATCACCCTCCACACCTGGATGATGAAGTATGGAGGTTAGAAAAGATCGCGAAAGACGGTGCATTACATAAAAGGTTGGCTTCACGCTCAATCCGCACCGTGAAGGACTTTCTGCGGATGTACATGAGAGACCCCACCGCACTACGCGATGCGGTAAGGCAAAAATTCCATTTTCAAAGTGATAATGAATTTAAAGAAGTCTCTATGTTATGATAATCTTTTTTTTTTTCCTTTTTGGCTATGGAAATGCAGATACAAAACAGGAACTCGAGCAGGACTTGGAACGTGATTATAGAACATGCTTTGCGTTTCGTAGATGACAACAAATTGTTTGCTTACCATAGACCCGAGCAAGATGTCGTTGTTTGTTTCAACTCAATCTATAAGGTTGAAGGAGCAATCTTTAATAGACAGTACTGTCCTGCGAATGCATTCACCACATCCCAGAAGGTACAATTCATCAATCTGTTCTTTACTCTTGGCGTTGGGGCTTAGTATTTTTTTTTTTTTTTTTTTCGGTATCAGAAACTTATTTCCCTCGTCTAATTGACAGGCTCTAGTGGACAATTTGAAGCACCATGCTTACGGGAATGTGGGTGAGATAGTGCCAATGCATGCGTCTATTGCTGGTCCCCCAAGGCGCTTGGCAAGCCCACAAGTTCAGAATTTTAATAATGATCCAATCCAACATGACTTCCCATTTGTGCATCAAGGTATACAATGTTATCTTATGCATATATCCGAGACTTTAATTTGTGGGAAACAGTTTACCAATATGGTATTAGAACTTATTTTCTTGAAATGAAGATTGACTTCTTGAATATGAATCTTATACTTATATTTATAATGTTCTGTTCGGTAAAACTTGCTCATAAAAAAGGGTGTTACTTTGTGTTGTCAATTACCTGTTTTTTATTTGAGATTTGAACATAAAGGCAGTAAAAAGGGACTCAGATTTGGTTGGTTAGGACTAGAAGGGACGTTCATTAAGTTCTTTAAAAATTAAAGATAACAGATAAAAACAACCCTAAACTCTTGTATGAAAATTAGCACAAAACTCTCAAGAGTTTCCATATTACTTCATTTTATTTGGTAACTCTAGATCTCCCGTTTGCACTCTTATGATATATGCTTCTGCAATTAACTGAACATATTAATATGTTTCTGCAGATCAACAACCTATAGAACTGGGTCTCAGCCAGTCAACAACACCATCATCATTTCCTGGTGGATCATCAAAAGGTGGCCATCAGTTGGTGGTTCCAGCACCACATAACAACCATCCATCTTTTGTTTTCCCTCCATCACACAGAAACAGTTTTTCGATGGGGGACTTTTCCCCTGCGCACTACACTGGGGAACCGAGCTGGTTCCCCAGCAGTTCGCAGGGGCCAACTGTTCCAACCAACCTTGTGGAGAACTTTTTTCAGGTCCAATCCTCTTCAACTTTTCCTCCCACCACCGCATGGGAGCAAGAAGGGCCTAGTTTTTTCCTCGCTTCGAACAACGACGACGAAGAAGAAGGGATCTTCCCTTCATTTTCTGGCTTTGTACATATGTCAAGGGATGGGAGACGCAAGGCGAGCTGGTGTAAGATTCGCGCTGCCTTCAAGTGTTGGTTATCAGTTAAGCTTGCCGCCAGAAGAATGGCGAGGCCCATGTACGCGGGCTATTAGCTAGAAATTAGATGTTAAGCAAGTACCCTTGACGAAAGTTTCATTGGTCTGGTCTCTAGCTAGGAGTTTTTAAGGCGTTTTTAGACTAGTCTTGTTTCTTGATCACTTCACTACTCTTTTGTTCTATTGCAGAAAAGGTTTTCATGTACACTGTTTTATATGTCTTGTTTCTTTAGGACTATGTTATAATGTAACCAGTGTTCACATGACAATATAACAAAGGTTTATGATCAGCAAGTTATTGATCAACTCGTTGGTTTCATTAGTGCTGTTTGTACCATGATCTTGCGCAATTGTTTTCCAATTGCTAGCTTTCCATGCCCTTTTTCCTGCCTAGAGTAGGTAAAAGTAGTTTCTTCTTATGATATGCTTTAGACTAGGCCTCTGAAATTATAGTGTAGAAGACCACCATACTTTATAGCTTACAATTGCTAAAAGTACGATGGTTTAGCGGAAATTGATAAAAATCCAACGGTTCAAACACAAAAAGTGGATTGACAGATAGTCCAGCTTACGACGGTGCGCTGATATAGAGATTACCATTTTGAGTTACAAACAAGAAAGTTCCATACCTTTTTAATTCTGAGCAAGAAAGTTCTACTTTATGGCCATTATTTTATTAAAACTAACTAAAGTTAACTATATTATGTCACACTTGTTTAGGAACCTACTCTAGTTTTTACGTGAATGACAGTGGCCATAGATATTGCTAGCTCAAGTTGGGATGAAACGTTAGCCATACAAAATAGTAGAAAAAAAATTAATAAATTGCTATGTTCTTTGACCTAAGAAAAGGTTATGATGTTGGTGAGTTGCCTTATTTGGGTTTTGATGGATCCACCGATTGGATGAGTGGGAATCTTTTCTTCATCCACTTTACCAGTTAATAGAAAACAAAATTAGTTTTTCTTAATCAATTAAAGTAGTCTTTGGATCGGCCCAAAAACAATTAAGGTAGTTTTCATCCAATAACCTTGACTAAGACCATTTTCTAATTATCCATCCCATTCCGCAGCAAAAAACTTTGGTGAATGTATTCATGATGAAATGATGCCGCAATTTATCTAGCCTTCTGCTTTCTCTATTTGTTTTCTCCCTTTTGTTTCAGAAAAAAGAAAGAAAAAGAAAAAGAAAAGTAACCTATTTCATCTAAAGCATTTGTTGTTAGCGGTTTAGAATGGTTCAGCTCTATTTTACCTGTCGTACTAATATTTCTCAAAGTAGAAAGACTACGTTAGTGCTCAAGATCCAAGAGCTTGGGGGGCTTGCTCAATCGCATCTTCCTCCCATTTATAGGTGTCTTTGCTCCTAAAACTACTCAACATGGTCCATCCTACACCCTCCATTTTTTGTGCTCGTATCCATTACCCCCTCACCATGCCGAGTTGTGAAGGTTGTGTCAAAATGTTTAGGAGCCTGGCTGCTATCGCAGTTATGTTAACATTTGGTGGTCAGCATGTTTTGGACATCAATAAGGGTGGAAACAGATAGAAGCGAGTGAAAGCACATGTCCTCACTCACATTTTAAAAATTTGATTTTTATCCCTAATTTTTTTATAATATTTTAGTTGCACCTTAGTTTAAAATTAAAGGATGTAACTATATCTATATTTAATAAAAAAAATTATCTATGATATGTTCAGTAATACATTCATTGAAAATATTTTCTAGCTTCACCACTCGATATCATGGAGAGAAAGGTTGAGCCCTTGTGACGCATCATACCAAGATGGTTGCTTATATGACCAGTTCCTGTAGCGGCTGCTCGCGGCAAGCAACCAGTTGGCTCGTGTGGGATGCTCTTTAACTAGCAGCCTTGTTTTGTGAACCAAGTTTGGTTCCATGAAGCAGGTCCTTGCCCCTAGGGGTTACTCGCTATCGAATAGCGTTGTTGGTCCATGGAGCAATGCTTGGTTCCATGAATTGGTCGCACATGTTTTGCCCAAGTAGATTGAATGTGTAGACACCCACCGGTGAATCTTGCAAATAAAAAACTAATTAGACTTGCTGTTAAACTTTAGGGGGGGGGGGGGGGGGGGGG
>CAMOHE010046562.1:0-15776 GCA_946598075.1 Artocarpus hirsutus | reverse complement strand
AGAGTGATGTAGCAAAGTGTCTCAAAGCTTGCTATAAAGATGCATCTTGGCTTTAGCATCTTCGATTTGGGCATCTCAACTATGAAGGACTACAATTGTTATCAAAGAAAAGGATGGTGAGAGGATTACGTTGTGTCAATCATTCTGATCAACTATGTGAACGATGTTTACTCAAGAAGCAATTTAGAAAAAGTTTTCCAAAAGAGTCTAATTCGAGAGCTCATAAGCCATTCGAGTTAGTGCATATAGATGTGTACGGTATAGTCAAGCCAAGCTCCCTTTGTAACAATAATTACTTCCTTCTCTTCATTAATGATTTTTTAAGAAAGACTTATGTTTATTTCTGATGAAACTGTAAAAATGTATATTTCTTAAAGTTAAATATCATTATTTTGTGTTAAGATTTATCTTCAAATCCTCTAAATAGTAGCATTTTTGTGTTAATAAGTATTGTTGTGTCCTAGTGTGTAAATGTGTTTAAAAACATATTTTTAGTGTATTTTTATGTTTGATAATATTTTTAGCAATTTCATTTGTTCCTAAAAAAATCCTTATCAATCTCCGTCTTTTCATGGTCGTCTTTTTTTTTCCCCTTCAATAGTTGACTATATGGTTCACTCAGAAGCTGCTTGTCTAGAGACCCTAATAAATTAATACGAGGAAGTAGCTGGCAGAAACCTGATAAAATTGATGAAGGTTCAAAAGTCGTATATTTTGGAAGAGAACAATATCAATTTTGAAAATAGCAAATGACAGATTTATTCCTAAAAGTGCAATCTCAAAGAACGGGACTATGATATAATTGCATAAGTATTATTAAGAAAATAAAATGAATAAGAGTTTAGGAAAAGATTTTAAAATGTAAAAATGTAGGATTTTCTTTTAGGTTATTATTATTTTTCGTTGCCTCCAATTAGGTTTCTTTTATTTTGTTTAAAGGATTTTCTGTTGCTTGGTTTCTTTGAAAAAAAATAATACTTATTTGTAATCCCTTAGTATTTTCTTTTTCATTTCTGTAAAGTACGATCTTCTCGAAATTAAATCCATACATGTATTCTGTAGAACTGAATATAATGGGTGGAAAATATTGAATATATATATGTATATATATAGAGAGAGAGAGAGAGAGAGAGAGAGTGAGAGAGCGAGCGGGGATAAGCAAAAATCTAGATTGTAGTATTCATTCAGGTGGCTACTATTATCACAGTATACTAAATTCTTGTTATTTTTTCAAAGGTAACTCAGTACGTAAAAGAATGCTTCTTTTTGCTCCATACAAGTAGTGCCTAATTTGTCTTCGACACTACGTGGTAAAACAGTCCAACAAAGTAAAATGGTAAAACAGTTTAACTTCTTCCGAATTGGGTAACCAGTTCTGGACCAATTAAATCCAAACCCAAATCCCAATAACGACATTCCTTTTCACAGTAACAATATATATAATATTGAACATGTTACAACTATGGCATAAGTGGCGTTGCCAATGGGGTTCACGTCGATCGCACGTCCTTTTCTCCAAATATTTGTTCGTATATAATTCTAAATGGTACAGCTGTTTTATTCCTCGATTATCATTCACATTAAATAATATGTTTCAGTCTTTTGTTAAATCTCTATAAATACTCATTAATAATATCTATTACGTAGTGTTGCTAGCCCTCTGCTTGGTGTTAGTTTCTTGCTTTATGTCCCTTTCTTTCTTTCTTTCTTTCTTTTTTTCTTTCTTTCTTATACTGATATTGATATTTCGAAAAGGTTAAAAAAATCGAAAGATAGATAAGATGCACGGGTCAAAACTTTTAGGAAAGCAGGAAAATGTTCTCACTTATGATATGTTTCATTTTCATCACTCACATTTTGTGCAATTTTTTCCTTTCTTTTCCTTTTTTTTTTTTGTTAACTAATATTCATGAAAGATATTTTGTTAAATTCAGGAAGAGGAACAACATCTAGGAGGTTGTTCATGAAAGATATTTTAGCAGCTCAGAAGGTTCATCTGCTCGCAATGAACATGAACATCTAGGACAGAAAATAGGGGAAAGACTGGTGATCGAATTAGATAGAAAAATTGGTGCCGGTGAAAACGGGGTCATTATTTGTGAAGGAAGTTACGACAGTGAAAGGGTATAAGCGAAACGCGTTCCTAGAGATGCTCAACGCGTTCCTGGAGATGCTAATTACTATGTGGACAAAAAAACTCAGTTACCATCAAAATATTGTGAAATACTAAGGCATCGTAGAGGATCAAAGGTATTCTTACGTTGCTATGGAACGTTGTGGTACAATATTGTACAACTTAGATAATCTGGTCCCAGAAGACTTGGCAAACGTGAAAGATTTTACACTGGTCGGAGAAAATGGCCATCCATCGCTTCTCTAGTTTATAAAAACTTCATTTAAACAATTGATTAACCATCTGTAATATATGTACACCTTGTTCTTTTTCTTAACTGGAAAAAATTATGTATTTGTTTTAACCTAATTTGACCAGATTAATTTTGTGCTTTAAGTTAATACAATCTTTTACTTGCAACAACAGCAAAAGTCTAAGGCCTAGTGTAGAACTCTTAAAAGTAGTTTCCACAACAAAATAATGCAACTAAAGTATTTAATAAAAGCTTACAAAAAAATCACTTGGCACAAAAAGCAATTCATTTTTTTGAGTTATTAGAAAAGATAAAATTATAATTTTTAGACTTTGATGTACTGCTTTTCTTAAAAGCAGTACATCAAAGTCTAAAACCATTTGGTACTGTTTTAAAATGGTTTTATTTAGAGAAATAATAATTTTTGAGGAATGGTGCTAGAAATCATATAATGAATGATTTAAGCAGAGATGTTTTGTTGTACTGCATTACTGGTAAATTTCCATTTGTACATGGTGATCATAAAATGAAAACTGTTACAAACAAGAGAAGCTCATCGTTGTCCGATTGGCCTGAAGTTTAAGATCTTTGGTCTTGTTTAGTAGTCAAGAATAAACGAGAGAGGTAAGATTATACTTTCCCTCAATATGACTACTTAATTATCCAAACACTTGGTAGTTGGCCCTCAATTTTGACTCGTCAAATTTAAAAAAAAAAATTACAATTTAGATTGAATTTTGGAAATCCTTGCAAATGGAACCCTGGAATAATTTTCTCCCCATTTTTACTTAATCCACTTAGATTTTAACCCTGGCATGTTGGCCTAACCCTAACACCAGTCCTAGCTTGTCAGCCTGACCATGATTACAATTTAGATTGAATTTTGGAAATCCTTGCAAATGGACGCCTGGAATAATTTTATCCCCATTTTTACTTAATCCACTTAGATTTTAACCATAGCTTGTTGGCCTAATCCTAACACGAGTCCTAGCCTCTCAACCTGACCATGATGCTACTCCCAGCTTGTTGGGCCAGTCTTAGTGCTACTCTCAAGCAGCCCATTGGACCAACCCTATTCTAATCTCGGCCTGTCATACTAACCATAGTCATAGTCCTATCGGCTTGACTCTAATGCAGACCCCGACCTATTGGTCTGACCTCAATGCTAGTCTTAGCTCATCAAACTAACCTTGAGGCTAGTGCTGACCTTGTAGTTATACATGTAATATAACCACATATATGCTTTTCCAATCTATTTAACTTTCCATATAAGACATAATACCAAGTTCACATATAATATAGTGATTAAATAGATTAAGAAAAATCAGTCTTTCTAATCATGATCTAATTGACAGGCCAAGAGCAAGTGAGGCGTTGCGACACTTTTGAGAGAATACGCTATCATAAGCACTCTTGGCAGCTATGTGATACCACACAGAAAGTCATAGTTGGAAAATGGGAAGGAAACAATGTTGAAACATGGGACAAAAAGATTGAAGACAAAGAAATAATCACATACATGAACATATACGTGAAAGAGCACGACCCTATGACTTTGGAAGCGTCCGAGATTTGATGCGATTTATTCGAAACATGATGCTCCACCATTCGAAACTTCCACTGGATATTCGTGTACTAGTTGCAATATTCAACAAAAGAACAATGATATACATTATGAAAAAAAAATTTATCATAAATATCACGAACGCATACATGTGTCAATTTTGTGAATTATATATAACTCGTATTAGTTGTTGACAAGTTATATTTAAAGTTAATGATGTGTCGCTAAACTGTTTTTCCATGATATGCATCATTTTTTTTACCAAACTATCCATCATCATGTAAATGTGATACATCTTTTCCTAGCAAAAAATTAATTTTCCCGGTTGATATATATATATATATATATATATAACCCATGATTTTTGTGACGATCAACTATTTTGACAGGTAATTGTGGGATCACTTCATAAAGGAGTATACAGCTACTTTGAAAGTCGATTTCCATATCACTTGATTAAAGTTTACGACGCTGTAGGGAAATGGACTAAGATAAATGAATACTTTCGCATATATTTTAATTAATTCAGTGGCGATAAACTGATCATATATCCTAAGGTGTTGGCTTTCTGGGCTTCTTGTTGCTAAATTTGTCTGTTGCCGCGGGCTTGCTTTGGGTGTTTGCTTAGTGAATATATGGCTATTGTATAAAAAATAAATATAATTTTTAAAAAACTGACGTATCACTACAAGAAAAACTACATTTAACGATATATTATTTACGACTTGTAGTTTTTGAATGTTGTTGAAAAGCACATACAACGACATCTCCAACAAAGATATCATTAACGACATTTGAAACAATAATTAACGACATCTATATAGATGTCGTATTAAAGGTCTCATTTTAACGACAATAGTTTAGTGTCGTTAAATTATTTAATGACAAGTTGGAGATGTCGTTAAAGCTTTGGAGATTCTACGACACCTCTTATAGATGACATTGGTCAAGATGTCGTCTATAAGGGATGTCGTAGAATCTCCAAGGCTTTGACGACGGGATGTCATGGAATCTCCAAGGCTTTAACGACATCTCCTACTTGTCGTTAAATAATTTAACAACACTAAACTATTGTCGTTAAAAGGAGACCTTTAATACGGCATCTATATAGATGTCATTAATTATTGTTTCAAATATTATTAACGACATCTTTGTTGGAGATGTCGTTGTATGTACTTTTTAACGACATTTAAAAACTACATGTCGTAAATAATATGTCGTTAAATATAGTTTTTTTTGTAGTGTATGTTGGTGTGAATGTTGTAAATATGTTGTGCAATCTTCCAATATAAAAAAGTTTAGCTTTTGTACCATGTGTGATTTAATTTGGATTTTATGATTATAAAAAAAAAAAGTTTCAAAAATAGTTGATGTGTTTGCTTAATATCATTTGGTGTTATAAGACCGGCTTACAACATGGACTCTTTTTTCTCTCCCAACTGTACATATAGAAGGTTCTAAATAAGGTCTCTCTTAATCATTTTAATTAAATTGATTAAGAGAGTTGATCTTTTTCATTTTGAAAAAATTCTTTCCTTCATATTTGTTATTATTATTTTCATTTATTTTTTTTTCAAGGGTTGTTTCTGTTTTTAGGATTTTTTTATTTCATTTCTATGCCCTTGGGGGTTGAGCTTATGAACCCTTATATTTTTCTCTCCTTAATAAAATTGAATATAGAACTTTCTGTGGGGTGAGTTTATTAACAGGTGCAAATTTGTTTGGATTCATAATCTCTCATGTTAATTGTCCCATGATCTCATCATTTATATATTATAGAAAAAAGCAAATTTTATTTCCATTCAATATTAATGACGATGAATTCTGTGCACTGTTACCTTGGAAACCCAAAATCGTCCAAATCACTAGTAAAAAAATTTGAGTACCGTTGTTGAGGTAAATACAGCTCTATATCCAATGTATGGATTAGAAAAGTAAAACTCCAAGCGCCAATAACATGTACATAGAGCAAATAAGGTTTTACGTGGTGGTTCGGCAAAATTGTTTAGTCCACAAGAAAGAGAATAAATTTACTAGCAACTTGAAGTTATTACAAATTCCACAAACTCTCTCAACCTCGCTATCCAAGACCCCTTACAACCTTGACTCTCTTCGCCTTTGCTATCTTTTTCCCTCAAACGGAAGCACACTTTCTCTCCTTTCTTCTCATCTCTTCTAGAACACTAAACAAAAAGACATTGTAAAGACTCTTAAACCTTATAGTTTTATCATATGCCTTCTGCCTTTGAGATTTAAACTAGTTTTTAAATGAAATTTTTTTAAGTTCAGCCTACCGACCATTACTGGTCGGACTGCCGAAGAGCTTTAATCAGCATGTCGATTGCCAAGTATCGGCCTGCCGATCTTATTAATTTTAAAACCACGTTTTGCTAAGCCTCGAGCGGCCTGCCGAAGGTTGACCTTCGGACTGCCGGATAGCTTTGGCCTGTCGAAATCTAAAGTTTGGCCTGCCGAATTGTGTATGTAGATTTAAAGATGTTTATAAAAAGTTTATTCAGTTTACTTTGATATTGATAAACTATTTAAAGAGTGCTTTTAATTGAGCAATATGAGTAATATATTGATGTATATTTATTAAAAAAAAACGCATGGATCCTGGGTTATTTTTTCAAATTACCTTTTAATTAAATAGTTTATCTTATTATTAAAAGTATTATGAAATGAATGTAACGACATCTGTGATGTCCGTAAAGGGGGGCGTTACACATAATACGTTAAGTAACGTAACCGTCTTGTGTGATGAGAGATTTAATAAGGGATGTTTAAGTAAAGGAAAAGTAACCTCAGTGGATTACAAGGCTAAGTGAAGGAAAGGTAACTAATGATTTATAAGGTTAAGTAAAGAGAAGGGTAAACCGATAGGGTACTAAGTTAAGTTAAAAGGAAAGAATGTTTAATGTTTATGTTTTATTATCAATCGAATAGATTGATAAAAAGAAAGTTAACTAATTAGTCGGGTGTCATTTGATCAAGACATAGAGGCCGACTAATGGAAGGAAAAGGAATGGAACAGAAAACGCTAGAGCATAGTCCTAGTAAGTTCAGACCTCACCTACAACATGAAGTAAATAGTTTTCAAATGCTTATATATATGTTTGTAAATGTGTTTGCAATTGTTATGCAAGTTGTTTTTAAAGTATATTTGCATTTATTAAGCAAATGGTTTTAAAGTTTAAAACAAGATTTGCAATAAGTTTGCAATTGTTATGTTTAAAGTACATTTGCATATTGAAATGCATAATGTTTTTTAAAAGTTCAAGTTATGATTAGAAAGTATTTAAAATATGTTTTGCATTGTGATAATGCATAATATTTTATAGTTTAAGTTATAAGTTTTATGATGCATTCGTTATGCAATAAGTTGCATTCGTTATGCAATAAGTTTCAAAATAAAAGTTATGATTTGCAAAATATGATTGTGTTATATGTTGCATCTGTTATGCAATAAGTTGCATGTGTTATGTAATAAGCTTTAGAATACAAGTTATGATTTGCAAAATGTGTTTGCGTTTTATGTCGCATTTGTTGTGCAATAAGTTGCATGCATTATGCAATAGATTTTATAGTACAAGCTATGATTTGCAAGCGTGTTGCATATGATGTGACTGCATTGGATGTGCTCTCTAAATTTAATAAAAAGGTAGCGTAAAGATAAAAAGAAAGTGTCATATCAACCTCTTTGTTGTGAGGTAATAAAAGTAAAGTTAAAGTTTGACCTCCAAGGTGTGAGGTACATGACCTCGTGTTTGATGGTCTCAAGTCCTCCGCAAGGGAAACACCATGTTTATGATCTCATGATTAATGATGCTGGTACAAACACTAAAGTAAGATAAGAAAAGTTAAGGAACAAAGGATGGAAAGTTAAAGTAAGATAAGGAAAGTTAAGGAACGAAGGTAGAAAGTTAAAGTAAGAAAAGAATGTTCATAAGACACTCATAATTGAAAGGCCATAATTGAGCATAAAAAGAAACATGCATTTTAGTTTTGCTTTTTTTCTTGTTATGAAATATTCAAATGCTATGGAAAACATTCTAAGGAATGTTTTATATTAAGTGTTTATGAAAGCATAAACAATGTTTATGAAGAGCAATCTGAGGATTGTTTTATGTTAATATTTTATGAAAAGTGTTCATGAAAAATGTTATAGAAATGCTTTATGAAAACGTTTATGAAAAATGATTTAAAAATGTTTTATGAAAAATGTTTCAAGAGAAGGATATTATGAGAAAAGTTTTTAAAGCATGTTTTAAATGATTTGTGAGTTTATGTTTGAACTTACTGAGCGAAAGCTCATTAAAAAGTTTCTTTATGCTGTAGGAGGTTTTATAGGCGACCAGTAGGACTCGTTAGAAGAGCTGGGTGCAGCGGAGGGCAGAGGAGAAGATTTGGGTATAGATACCACCATGGTTTTGCTTCCGCTACTCAAAGAAAAGGTTCTCTATTGTTTAATGTAGTGTTTGCGAAGTTTTAAGAAAATGAGAGTTTTAGGAAATGTTTTCAAAAGTTTTAAGATGCATTGTACTAAATGTATTATAAAATTATAAAGTGAAGTTTTAAGCTATGATTTAATAAATGTTCCTTGTTACGTTTTAAGGAAAGATTTGAAATAGTTTTAAAAGCAAGAGTTGAGCAATGTCTTAACTTGAATGACGACAGAAGTCGCAACAGTTTTTAAGTACGTTTTAAAGAATGTTTAAAGAAAAAAAAATTAATTTAGTATTTTCTTATTAAGTAAGCAAAATTACTGTTTATGAACAATGTTTATGAAAGTAAAGTGACTGCCTGAAAAGGCGACTCGTCACAATCATGATCTCAGTCTTTTGAGGATCAAACAAGAGGTAAAAGAGGGAAAATGCGATGGTTTTCGTATGTCTGATGATGGAGTTCTATTTTTGGGAGACCAATTATGTGTGCCGAACGTTGATGACTTGAGGAAGAAAGTGTTCGAAGAAGCTCATGTGACACATTATAATATGCATCCTGGTTCCACTAAGATGTATAATAACATGAGAAATAGTTTTTGGTGGTTCGGAATGAAGAGAGATGTGGCTAAATATGTGAAGAAATGCCTGACCTGTCAGCAAGTCAAGGCAAAACACCGAAGACCAGGAGGAATGTTGCAGTCTATTCAAAACCTGAGTGGAAATGGGAAAATATAGCTTGGACTTCATCAATGGGTTACCCAAGACTACAAATGGATTCGATGCTATTTGGATGATAGTTGACAGGCTAATCGATGCATTTTCTACAAGTGAGGATGACATATTCATTGGAGAAGCTTGCCCAGCTATATGTCAAGGAGATAGTGAGACTTCACGGTGTTCCTAAATCTATTATCTTAGATAGAGATAGTGGATTTACATTACACTTTTGGAAAAGTGTTTAGGCAGCTATAGGAACGAAACTACAATTTAGTAGTGCTTTTTATCCTTAGACAGATGGACAGACTGAGAGGACTAATCAGATACTAGAGGATATGATCCATGCCTATGCTTTAGACTTCATAGGAAGTTGGTGCGAGAAATTACCATTGGCAGAATTTGCATACAATAACAGTTATTAGGCAATGATAGGGATGACACCGTACGAGGCATTGTATGGGAGGCGGTGAAGGATGCCAATTTATTGGCATGATGCAGGAGAAAAGAAAGAGATGGAAACTGAGATGAAAAAGAAGACAGATTTTGTAGATAAGATGACAGAAGTAGTGAGGATCATTTGTCAAAGAATTGAGACTGCTCAAAGCCGACAAAAAAGTTACGCTGATGTACGACGAAGGCCTCTAGAGTTTACCATGGGTGACTCTGTTTTTATCAAAGTGGCCCTAATGAAAGGAGTAATGAGATTCGGCAAGAAAAAGAAGCTTAGTCCGCATTATATAGGACTTTATGAGATTACCAAGCGCGTTGGCAATGTGGCTTATGAGTTGGATTTACCCGAGGAGATGTTGACTATTCACAATGTTTTCCATGTCTCAATGATAAAGAAGTATGTAGCAGACCTTGAACAAGTTCAAGAAGATTTAAGTTATGAGAAAAAACCTATAGAGATTTTGGATAGAGAAGTTCGAAAGCTAAGGAACAAAGAAATTGTATTGGTGAAAGTGTTATGGCGTAACCATAGAGTAGAGGAGGCGACATAGGAACGAGAGGATGATATGAAAGCTAAATACCCTGAATAGTTCTAAGTTTTGAGGACAAAACTTTTGTAAGGTAGGAAGGATTGTAACACCCAAGTTTTCTGTTAATGGCAAATAGAGAGTCTAAAGCTAAAATTGACGACAATAAATTTATTTATTTTTTTACTAACATACTATTTAGTGATGTTACAGGTGACAGCGACGAAGGGTTTAAAGTGCTAGGGAAAAGTTCATGCCAGTTATGTGGGAATTATGTTTATCTATGATATAATAATGTAATGATGCATTTTGTTTTATTTTAATTGAATAGAGTATAATAAGAATAAATTAATTAATTGAATTGTTTTTATTTAATATATATTTATATATGTAAGAACATATAACTTAGATTATATATATATATAATAGGTTATATAAGTAACTTTTTTTTTCGTTTTGTTATACGTAAGGTATAAATATAAACATAAAACTTTTGAAGGCTTTGGGCCAAACGTTTGCTTGCGGCAGCTTTGCCGAAGAGAAAAGAAAGAAAAAAAAAAGAAGAAAAAGGAAAAAATAAAAAAGGAAACTGAATTAGAGTAGGATTAAGGTTTTAGTCTCCACATAAAAACTTTATAAAGACCTCCTATTAGTAACCTTACACCCACACTTTAGTAACCCAAAACTCACACTTCATTCATTCCTCATTAATTGGCTTTATGTTTGGTTTTTTTTTTTGCTTTATCAAGATTTCTAGTCTCCTTAATTGCATTCATCTTGATAAGTGTATCAATCATTTAATATGTTTGTTTGATGTTTTAGTTTATTATGTTAGTATTAGAATTATTTTTATCATCATATCGATTCTTTCATCATATATGTATCATGTCAATTGGTGATTGAAAAGAATTGATGATTTGGTTGTTTTGACTAACCTCTCATTAAACCCTAGATTGGAGATATCATAGATTTTCATATTTTTGCTATGTAGATCTTTATGGGTGTATTTGATTATCAATTAGCATTATGTTAATTATGTGTTTACTATTTTAATTGAGGTTTTATTAAGTCATGGATTGGTATTTAAATTTTTTGATGCCTTATGCCTACTTTTCATACAAACACCCGATAGTCGTCATATTTCAATAATTTTTGATTCTATATTGGCCTGTTTATATTTTTCTTATATTTTTCTCAAATACTAGACATCTTAAATTTCTTTTGGTTTTTGAATCGCTTGAATAAGAGTTTTCTTTAAATAGTTATGATTTTTCGAATTTGACCCTAAAAGCTGTGTAGTTTTACACGGACCTAAAATTTAAACTAATATTCGAGGGCTTTTTCTTCATGCAAATTATTGTCAAAATATGCGTGTAATGTATCCAATTCTTTCTTTTTGAGTCTAGTTTCTAATGCCACTAGTTTTAACTGATTTAGAGTGAAGATGAAATTATTATTAATTTTTAAGTGAATAAATGTCATTCTGCCTACTTTTGAGAATTATGTCCTAGGTTCATAAATTGTAATTTTGTGCTTCTTAATGTTAATACATAGCAAGGTGATGTTCAATGATAGTATGTGTAATGATCAAAAAAATTAATAAGTATGATTAATTAAGGATTTTTTCATAATTACTCAGCTAAGTACTTAAGAAAGTATAAGTTTAGAATTTATTAACACACAAATTTAAAGGTCTTAATAGCTATAAGACCTTAAAAAATAAATAATATTGTGAATGCATAAATTTATGTGCTTTATTTATGAAACATGTAATAATGTAATGTATGATAGTGCATTGAAATAATTATTTAATATGCTAAATTAAAAGTTTATAATTCATTAATTTCATGCATGAGTCAAAGAGGTAATGTTATTTGGCAAAAAGTGAAATTTTCAACTTACTATGATTATGTAAAAATTCCTATATGATATCAGTTTAGTAAAAGAAACCTAGATCAATTGTGATCATGACCTCAGTACCATAATTCGAGACATGGTGAGCGTAAGCTTAAATAAGCAAGTTTGACCTCGATTTTTTTTTGTATGAGACCACAAGGCATGACAAGAATGCACGATGTTCCATACATTCATAGTTAGTTGCTTACTAGTGTAAATAACTACATAAAATTTATAAGAGTAACATTAATTATTATTATTATAAGAATTCTAATGGAATTCACAAAGATTGCACGAGCCTTTAAGGCAAATGCAAAAGCACAAACAGACAAATGTCAACCCATAAAGTGATTAAGGAAAATTTAGAAACATCCATAGATTGGATGTGCATCTATAAATGAATTTTTACTAAAAATAGTTTAGGTTATATCTGTAAAGCATGAAATTGTGCTAAGTTTAGAATTTTAAATTAAATTAACTTTTAGATAGTCAATTTAATTTACAAAATGTTTATAAAATTACAACTATTGTTTTTATAATGAAATTTGAAATTTACAATACAATCATTTTAATGAAAATATATGTTTTAAATTACATTTTAAAGTTTTTAAAAGTTAAAAATAATAATAATACTTATATTGAGCAAAGTTTTAAATACATAATATCTTTCTTAGAATACATACATACATACATATATATTTATATACACACATGTATAAATATGGATACAGTTGTGAAATAGCTAATCACCGGTTTGAAGGCAATTGTATCAAAGTTTACTATTTTAAAATAAGATTAAGAAATAAAATGTTAAGTTTTAACCAAAGTTCTTAAATACAAAGTATTATTATTAGCAAATATATATATATATATATATATTTGGTGAAATAAGTGAATCAACGATTTTAAAAACAATACTGTCAAAATTCATCATATCAGAACAAATTCAAGAAATCCATACAGTATGGATAAATTTTATGAAAATGATTTTATGGCAGTATGAATATGTTTAAACAACAATGATACAACAAGAAAATTAGAATTAGTGTAAGTATTTTTAAAGAACAAGAATATTACAGTTTTCAAAGTACAGTTATGTTTATGAGAATTTCAAACTTATGGATCAAATTTGATCTACCCGACATTACACAGAATTAGATTGTGAGATCTCATGGCCTATAAATATATGAACAAGGAAATGAAAACAAAAACTCTAACCAATTAAATTAGCTCCCCTTTCTCTCTCTACTTTCTCTCTCTATACTTTCTCTCTCCTCAAACTCAGTCTAAGATCTGGCCTTTGTTTTTGACACCTCTTGTGCCAATGGAAAGCTCTCGATGTGCTGAGTCTAATGGTGTGCCGTGTCGCCCACAACGCCGCCGAAAAAAGCCGTATAAGCTAGTTAAAGTGGTGAAGAAACTCAAACTTTTAGGTGAGATATCTTCACCGTCTGACCTCCAATTAACGTGATTCTTTTTCCTACACGATGACCGCGATGAAAGGAACACAATCCAAGCTTGGTTGTATCTCAACAGCTGCCAAAATGCTCCGCCCATCTACCCCTTGTCGCCGCCACTGTACCACAGTTGACCCCGCCATCTTAGGTGGAGTTGAGGCACATGATCGGTGCCATTAGCCTCAGACCACCATGGGGAATCTTTCCCCCCAATCAATTGCAGTAAGCCATGGCTGCACGACGGAGATCAGAGAGCACCACCGCCAACCACCACATGGGAGATGGATCTCACTATTCCCAGCCAAATTGTGCCAAATTAATGGCACCAAATCATTCAAAGGGAAGAAAACCCATGCCTCAATTGCTTGAAATCATCGCCGTTTGCCAAAGAACGAAGCTACCATCTAGCGTTGCCGTGGTGGCCACTGTTGCCACCGTTTCTAGCCATGTTGCTTCAAATTGATGAGGAGAAAATGCTCAGAAATGAGTAGATAGCAAAACCCCTTAGCCAATTTTAGGCTACAACCATCGGAGTACCGTCGCCTAAGCCTCCATTTTTGGTTGAGATTTTGGAGCCCGACCTGCTATGTTAGAGGCCAAATTGGGTGAAATTGACACTGTCATTGGACTTAGAAGGGTCAATTTAGGAGGGGTAGGCTCAAGCTCAGCCACCAATGGAGTCCGGTCAACATCGGTCAAAGTCAGTCAAAGGTCGGTCAACGTCAATCAACGCCCAATCAATGATGACTTTGGGTTTTTGTGATTCAAACCTCCGATCAATGATCTGAGACCACCTCCTGACTCGTTTGGACACTCTAAACGCGATGGTGACCTCCGTTTGAGCAAATTCTACTCTGATAAAAACCATCTGGTACCAACTGTAAGCAAATTGTGGCGACTCATACTATAATAACGGAGTTTAGAATGATGTTTTCAGCAATAATAAATCTCCATGGATCATTCCTAGCCATCCACAATCGCTCGAGGAGCGCTGTTGAGGATGTTGCATAGACTATAAATACAGCGAGATGCAACTAGACCCATTCAGCTCGGAGTCTAGGTAAGTAGGAATCTCGCCTATAGTATGAATAATTTTAAAGTAAATTATTTAAAATAATTTCTTAAAATTTATGAAAATGCATTATCAGTGATTTGTTCCATTGTTTCATGTTATGACGTATGTTATGTTATGTTAATATGATTTATTATGATATGTTATGTCATGTCATGATATGCTATGATTATGTTATGGTTAATGTGTGATGTATGCAATATTTAAATCATATTATTTAGTCACTTTCAAGTTAAGTATGTTTACGAATTATGGTATACGGTTTATGAAATTGTGACGCTATGTAGTGGTAAGTCATGCTGCATATACACAATAAGACAAGTGAAACTTATAAGATAAGTTAAGGGTGTCGTACCAACCTTTCGACCTACGGGGAGGCTTCATGTTAAAGTAATGAATGATCTTGGTGTCGTTGGAACCTCGCAAACCCTAACTTCCCAAGACTCATGCGTAACTGGTACGATCACTCGAACCCAAAGTAAGAAGATAAGATACAACTTAAATAATTAAGCATAAATCAAGTTGATAAGCAAGCATAAAATATTCATGTATATTTCTATTAAAATGATTTTTAATTATGTTTTGCGAGACTAATTTCCCACTTGCTGAGCGAAAGCTCATTTAGGTATGTTCATGCTGTAGGTAAGAAAAACCTGTCAACGGCACTTGATGGGTAGTGGTGAGCCGTGGACGAATAGTAAAGATAGGAATGGATACCGTACACGCAATGTAATATTTTTGCATTATTATTTACAAATTTATGCATGTTTTATTTTACAAAATTTTGTATGTTTACACCTTACGAAAATTATATGCATATAAATAAGTAAATAATTTACAAAATTGTTTTAAAAACTGTGCTTGTGATTGCTCAACCTGTAACGCCCCCTTTTTGGACGTCACAGATAACGTTACATTCATTCGTTAAAACTGAAGCAAACTATTGTAATTAATAACATATATTTCAAATCATAGTTTGGAAAAGCATTCCCAGGATCTTTGCATACATTTTTTTTTTTTATAGAAATATACAAATACTATATAAGAAATGATAATCATTCTTAATTAAAACAATTTGCTTTTCCCATAGACATTGTATAAATAGTTTGCTAATAATATTTAAATTAAATGGCCATTGAAAAAAACAAAAGACAAAATTCTTTAAACATGTCTCGGCCGGCAGGCCAAACTTTTACCTTCGGCAGGCCGAACTCAACCGGCAGGCCGAAGGTCACCCATCGGCAGGCCGTCCGAGGCCTTGCAGAATGGGGTTTTCAAAATC